>CAUYSK010121521.1:0-33665 GCA_963575035.1 Avahi laniger | reverse complement strand
AATTTCTTTCTATTTTTGGTAGAGATGGGGTCTCGCTCTTGCTCAGGCTGGTCTCGAACTCCTGAGCTCAGAACGATCCGCCCACCTCGGCCTCCCAGAGTGCTAGGATTACAGGCGTGAGCCACCGCGCCCGGCCTTGTTCCAGGCACTTTATATACATATATATTGATTCATTTAATTTTCCCAGCAACCCTATAAAGCAAGTAGTTTTATTATCTCCATTTATAAAATTAGGAAATTTAGTTTTCATTGCTTTATGATTGATAACTGAATGTTATCTATAACCAAGTGAGAGTTCTCTGCACATGGGATCATAAGACATGAGGAGTGTGAGCCAAATACCTGCTTCCAAATTCTGGACATACGATTTATTAGTTGTATGGCCTTGGGCAAGTCACTTAACCTCTTGGGACTGGTTTCCTCATTTTAAAGTAGAGCTATTGATAGCACCTACCTCCTAGGGTTGCTGAGAAGAGTAAATGAGATAACGTTCACAAAGTTCCTGGCACGTGGAAATTTCTCCATTAGCAGGAGCTGTTGTTACTGCGAACACATAGCTCTGAGGGTAGGGGTCAGCCCTCAAGACGACCGAAGCCCAGCCCTCCTGCAATTCATCCTTACCCTGCGAATGTGGCGCTCTCCCTCAGGTGGAGCCTGAGTGGGCACAGATGCACGTCCGCGGAGGGTACAGGTGTGGCCTGGCAGGAGGAGGTCTTGGATTCGGGAGATAATGGGAGGACCCTGAAGGTCCCCAGGTCCCTGCTCCAGGGTGTAGCTTCTCTCTGGAGACAGGACCACTAAGCCCCTAAGGAAAGAGAAAGGTAGTCAGAGAACATTTCAGCTCCATGCCTGGTGTCCCCTCACTCTCTCCACTGTCATGGAATCTATCCACTGTACCTGAGACCAGAGCAGGTGCAGATGGACACCCAGGAATCCGCATGGCCCTGCACTCCTCCCTGGTAGCAGCAGTTCTCCTACAGCAGAGAAATGTTAGTGCTATCCCGGATGGTAGTCAGGATTTTGAACCCAGGAGTCTAGCTTGTTGGTAAAAATATGCAATGTCCACTCACATCCTCCAGGGCTGGCTTCCCTTAGGTGCCCCCTCCCTCTTTCCCCTAGGCCAGAAACTAGGCACAAGAGAGCCTGACTCACCAGAGTGTGTCCCTCACTGACCACCCGAGTGCCATCGGGCTGGTACCACATCAGGGTTGGGCGGCCTAGGGCTGACTCCCTGTGGAGTGAAGAAAAAGGAGGGCAATGCTGGAGCCACCTCCCACGTTGGTACAGTGACAAGCTGAGGCCTGGAGGTAGTAGGGGGACTGGGAACCAAGGAGCCCCCCAACCTTCCCACTTTCCCCCGAGGCAGCAGAGTATACCAGTTGGGCCACTGACTCTGCAAGGCTATCTGGGTTCTAACCTGGTTTTCACCATACTAGTTGTGTGATCTTGGCCAAGTTATTTAACCTTTCTATGCCTTGACTTCTTCATATGTAAAATGAGGACAACAATACATAGTAGTATCTCCCTTAGGGGTTGTTATGAAGATTAAATGAGTGCAAGCACTTAGTACCTGGCACATAGTAAATTCTATATAAGTTGTTAGGCATGCGATCATTATTACAATCATCACTATTACCTATTCTGTAGTAGCTCCAGGATATGACTTTCACCGTCCAGCTCCAATTTGATCCTCAGGGACTCGGGCAGACTGGTCTGTGGGCATCAGAGGGCATGTCACCTCCCAGACATGCCTGCGACTCCTACCCTCTTTAACCAGAAAACCTCAGGCCCTCAGGAGAGCACCAACGATTAGATCACGGGTGGGGGGATCCCAAGGGAAGGGCCAGGAAGCCCTGCCTGGCCAGGGGCATTGTTCTGGGGGGTTGTGTGGGGAGGTCAAGGAAGGTATTTGAGCCGCCCCTTCTCCGCTTCCTGCCCAGAGAGGAAGCATCATAGAGGACCCAGTGCAGGCCCCAGCCCTTCCTCTGACTCAGCTTTGGAGTGTGTGGGGGGTGGTTTGGTGAGGCCCTGACCCTTTCCAAATCCCCCCATGGAGAAAACTGACAACGTGAGATGAAGAAAGCAAGTTTGGCTTCAGAATTTCCCCAGTGGAGATGGATGGGTTGGGTGGGGCTGAGGCAGACAGATGTGTGTGTAGAGGGGAGAGGGCGATAAGTGAAGCCAGGTGCGGTGGGAGAAGCAGCCAGACCTCAAATGGACCTGCCACAGCGAGGTCTTCTCACCAGCTCCTCAGCCAAGCTTTGGCCTTGAGACACCTGATTGTGCTGGGGGTGAGGGCGAGTGTATATATTTATTTATTAGAGGGGAGAGGGGCGCTCACCTGAAGCACCTCTGCTAGATTAATTGGGAGGTTGTCCTGAAGGACCTGGGGCTCCAAGGGCCCACTCAGGGCTCTCTCTGACCTTGCTTGCTGCTCCTCAGTGCCACCTGCAGGGTCCCAGGATACCCCAAGAGAGTGCTGAGGGAATCGACACCAGACCCACCAGCACCCAGCATATCGATGCCCTTAGGTGCTTGAAGGGCTCCTGCATTGCATGCTAGGAGTTAAAGGAGAATACTGGAGGGAGGGGGCTTCTCTCCAATTTATGGCTTTATACCCACCAACTTAAACACAAGTCCTCAGAGAAAGAAGTTCAGCTTACCCAGCCTGTGGCTCCTCCTTGTCCCCCTCGGGCCAATCCCAGGTTCTCACAGGCACCCTCCCCTGTTCCCACTCCCTCCCAATCACTCCCCACTCCCGGGAACGCCCCCTCTCAAGACTGAGCTAAGCCCTGTGGCCGGGTGCCCACTCGCCCTCCCCTTCCTTCACATCGGAGATGCCAGGAACGCCCGTTTCTGGGTGAGCAGTGCAAACACTCCCACCTCCCTAAATACCCCTCATGCCCAGTCAGACACACCCGCTCCCCACAGCCTCGGCTTCCTCCCCTAGTACCCCTCCTACACACAATGGCCCTCTCTCCTCCGGACACTCCACCCGCGCCTGCCCTCTCGGCCCCCAGCCCAAGACAGCAGCGGGAAGTGAAAGTTCCAAGGAGGAGTTGGTGTCCCAGCCTCTTTCCTGGCCGATTCTCCCTTCTCCTGGCTCCCTCCGGGCCCTCCCGCTCGGCTAGGCTTCTGGTGGCAACAGCACCAGGGTGAAGGTACCTGGCTGCCTAGGCCTGGGATAGGGGCTAGAAAGCATCCTCGTCCCTAAACCCTATAAGCCGTGCGCACTCGGCGCACTGGCACCGGGTGGTACGGTCAGTTAGGCCCCAGAGGAGCGAAGATGTCAGTCCTAGGAAGCAACAACCCTGTTTCCACGATCCTGAGGGGCGCTGGGCAGGCCCTTCGGTCCTTGGTACCTGAACCTGAAAGTGTCCGCAGAGACCGCGCAGAGGACGGCCAGGAGTGGGGGGTACCGGCATCCCCCGTTTCCCCCTCCACTCCATCGCCCAGTCGCCGGGCCTTAGGCCCAGGACAGCAGACCAGGGCGGGCCGCGCTCTGTCTGGGCTCTCCCAGGGTCTCTGGCCGGCCCCAGAACTCCAATGCCTTCCGACTTCCCTGCACCTCCTCCCAGCCCGACCCCCGACCCACTCCAGACTGAGTACTCACCTATACTTGGGAGCGGCCAGGTGGGCAGAGGGCTGCCCGCGCCCAGGAGCCCCAGGGCCCACAGCAGCGCCAGCCGCATGGCAGCGGCGCCCTGGGTTGGGCGAGGGCAGCAGGTGCGAGACCGCTCGCGGAGGAGCCGCCCGCGGCCGGGTCTGCTTGGAGCGCCCTGCCGCGCAGCGCTGCCACCAGGCCCCGCCCCGCCCCCTCCCACCCGGCTCCGAGCCAGGCTCCGCCCCGCCCCGGCTCCACCCCCGCCAGGCCACGCCCCCGCCGCGCGCCGGGTTCTACAGGAGCCGGAACCCGCCCCCGCCCTCGGCTCCGCCCGCGCTTCTCCTTTCTGCAGCTTTCCCTCAACTACGCAGGATGGGAGCTGGGGCCCGGTCCCACCGGCTTGGGGTCGCGCCTTCACCTGGCCCCAGGTCTGGTTCTCTCCCTAGTGGCTTCGCTGTTTTCCCGCCTCCTGTCCGCGCCCTGGCCCTGTGGAGATCGGCGAGCCAGTTCTCCCGACTGCCGGCTGGGCAGCGCCGGGCTCTTCAGTCCCAGACTCACGCGAAGCGCTGGCAGCGAGAGCGTACAAGGCGTTTTATTAAACGGGAGGGAGCGGGGCGAGAGAGCAAGCCAGACGCCCCTTCACTCTGCGTAGGTGGTGTCGTCATTGCTGTCACTGAAGGCGGAGGAGGAGAGCTCCTCGCGGGGCGTGCAGACCGGGCACCGCTGCCGCATGTCGTCCCAGCACGACAAGCAGTACACGGCCTCGCAGTCCAGCGTCGGGCACACGTAGGACTGGGGCGTCTCGGGTGCCAGGCACACCACGCAGCGCCGGCGCAGCCAGAGGCGCAGGAGCGGGCAGCGGCGGTGCAGGATGTCCACCAGGTGGTGGCGCTGTTGGGAGGTGGGGGTTAGAGCCAGTTTGGGAGCGAGGGGCGAAAGAAGGGTTTGAGAAGGGAACTGGACAGCGCTTCTTGTCTGAAGTCAGGAGACCTGACAGTGCCCACGTGGCCGAGGCTGGGTTGGGCAAAGAAGACCCCTGGAGGGCCAGTGTGCTAGGGAAATGGGTTCTGGAGAGCCTCCCTGCCCCACTCCGTGATGGAGAGTGGGAGGATGCAGCCTCCAGGCTCTCTCCCAGAGGATATCAGCAACTATCTTTAGCGGTTCTCACGTGAGGCTGAGAAATGAGTAGGTCAGATAGACTGTCACTATTGTTATCCCCACTTTACAGACAAGAAAGATAAATCTCAGAAAGGCGAAGTGACTTTCCTAAAGGCATACAAATAGTAAACAATCAAACCTGGCTGGACTCACATGTGCTGATTCCAAATCACAGGCCCAGTTCATTATTCTCTCCCCTCCCCCATACACTGTCTCCACACAATTGCCAGGAATAATTCTTCACAGGCCACCTTATTAGGTCACTCTTTGTTCAAGAAGCTCCAGGGGCCCCACTGCCTGCCTGCCAGGCAGAACTCCTGGGTTTGGCCTTTAGAACCTTCCATAATCTGGTCCCTTTCTAGCCTCTGCTCCACTTTGCCCCTCCCTGAATGCTGTCTCTTGTGTGCCAGTTTCTCCTTAGACTAGCCCTGGCACTTGGCAGTCTCTTTGGACTCTGAGTCTTTGCACGTTCTGTGCCCTCAGCTTGTAATGACTGTCCCTCACATTTCCATCTGCACACTCGAATCCAGCTTACTTTAGGACCCTGTCAAGGAATCACAGTAAGTTCTTTTTTGTTGTTTGTTTTTCCATAACACATTCATCTGGCCACCCCTAGTGTGTGTCATGGGGGCTGGGAGGGTCTAGGCACTGGAGGAAAAAGTTAAGCAAACACAGTCTCACTATTATGAACTTCATGTAAGAATGGCTACACTCATTGGTTATAATATCAGGCCCTGTACTAAGATACTGTAAGTAATTCAATCAATAATCATATAAGGCAGACAGTGTTATTATCATCATCTCTTTTTCAGGTGAGAAAACTGATCCTTGGAGAGGTGGTCACTTGCCAAGGGTCACATGATGACAGCAAACACGTATACAGAACTTGCTGCATACCAGCACCATGAGAGTAAAACTCATTTAATCCTTACAACTTGATGGAGTAGTTAATGCCATTTTACAGAAGGGAAAAGCTAAGACAGAGCAGTTAAGTAATGTGCTCAAGATCCCACAGGATTCAAACCCAGGCCCTCTGGCACTAGAGCCCCACACCTGACCCGCACTCTGTACTCATCTCTAGTACAGCTCACTGACCTCCAGGAGTTGTATAACTGGGGCCCTGAGCATGTGTTGCACCAGAACTCACCAAGTTCAAGTAGGCCTGGGACCTCCGGTAGGTGCTGGGTGAACTGAAGGATCTACCCCCTCCCCCACAGTTCTTAGACAGAGCCAGGAGCTGGCAGGACCATGCAGGCCTGGACTTACCGGAGCCTTCTGCTGTCGTGCCTGCCTCACGATGGCAGCCCTCCTCAATTTGGTGAAGGCTGCTCTCTTTTTCAATAGCTCATTGTAGAAGAACAGGATCCGCTTCTTCTCTCGCTGGGGGCAGGAAGGGGAGGAGGAAGGCATCCCCCAAAGATGGAGTTGGTGGGGAGCTGGTGCAGTGCGTGCATGTATGCATGTGCACGCTGGTATGTAGGGGTGGAGAGGTCTAGGGAAGGACACACCTTGGGGAAGTAGAAGGCTGCGATGACCCTCCGGAGCCGGTAGCCGAAAGCCTGTAACAGGCAGAGACACAGTAGCAGGCCAGTAGGTAGTGCAGCTCTCCAATAGGCCCTGGCATCCAGGCCCACAGGCTGGGGCAGGCAGGCTGGGGAAGAGGGAAGACCCATCAGGGGTCTGGTCAGGGTTAGCCTAGGACAGGGCAGCCCTGGGTTGAACCCCCCTATCCCAATGGGAAGTGCATGTTAGGCCTCTGATCTCCGCTCTCCTGCCTGCCCCTCACCCTGCAGAACTGCACTGTTAATACCATAGCCACTAGGCCCATGAGGCTGTTTGCTCAATGTGGGACAGATCTTGAAAATTTCCACCACGGCAGAAAGTTCTGTTGGACAGTGCTGCTCTAGAGGTCTGGGACCCTCTGGTCCCAAGACCCCAGTCTCGACTCCTTCAACTCAAGCCCATCATCCTCCACTTCTTCAAGCCTGCCCAAGTGCGCCATATTCTGATTCCCCAACTCAACCATTCTGACCCCCATCTCTCCACACCCAAGGCCCATTCTTTACCTAGGAATCTTTTTTTTTTTTTTTTTGAGACAGAGTCTCCTCTCTTGCCTGGGCTAGAGTGCCATGGCGTCAGCCCAGCTCACAGCAACCTCAAACTCCTGGGCTCAAGTGATCCTCCTGCCTCAGCCTCCCAGGTAGCTGGGACTACAGGCACGCACCACCATGCCCAGCTAATTTTTTCTATTTCTAGTCGTTTGGCCAATTTGTTTCTATTTTTAGTAGAGACGGGGTCTCGCTCTTGCTCAGGCTGGTCTCAAACTCCTGAGCTCAAACAATCTGCGATCTGCCTGCCTCAGCCTCCCAGAGTGCTAGAATTACAGGGGTGAGCCACCGTGCTCAGCCCAGCTAGGAATCTTTTGACCTTTGCTCCCAGCCCTCAATTTCTCTGATCCAAACTTTCAACCTCACTCACGCATGTTGTTTGATTTCATCACTGTCTCTGAGGAAGTGTTCAGGGCCCCAATGGTTTTCCTAAGAAGCCGGGCAAGCATGGAGTCTCCTCCAACCTTCACCTCCAGTTTATGACTGCCTGAGGCCAGGAGAGGGGGTGGGGAGTCAGGAAAGAGCTGGAGTTAAGGACGTGGGGCAGGATGGGGGCTGGATGTTGGGGAAGAGTCAAGGCACAGACATACATCTCAGCTGCACAGGTCTTTCCATGACTTCAGTGAACCCTAACCCCTCCCTGTTGTAAATGTAAAGGGTTAACTGAGGCCCCCAGTGACAGCTGTCAGGATGCAGGGCTGAGATTTGACCTAGAGGAGGACAGGGAGGGGCTGAGTCACAGGAAAGGAAGCAGAAGAAGCAGCAGGAGGAGGTGTCATTGGAAGAATGGGGGTGGCTGCACAAGGATTGGCCTTCTCCAGGGGTTGTCTCTTGGGCCTGGAGCTTGGAGTGTGGTATGGCCTCACTGTGGAAGGAGTACTCCAGGAAGGAGTGGTGGTGGATGGTGTCGAAGATGGAGTAGAGAGCCCAGTCCAGTCCGCACAGCACCAGCAGCAGCAGCAGAACGGGCAGCGTCTCCAGGAGCTCCCTCACCTACCCAAGGAGTGGGAGGGGAGACCTGGGCCCGCTGCCTGCCTGGGCACGGAGCACTCGGTGCCTCTGCCCTCCACCCCCAGCTCCAGGCCTGTGGCTGCATCCAGGAGCCTGCTGCCCCCGCTGTCCTCACCACATTTCTCATTTCCGAGGCCTGGATAGTGGGCTTGCAGGGGAAGATGACGGTTTTCGCCTCGGCTTTGCGGAGCGGCAGCAGAGTCCGTTTGCCCTGGAAAAACATGTCCACACGGTTAGGAACTCCAAGGGCCCGCTGCGCTTTCCCTTCTGCCCTCCTGGAGCATGAAGCCCACACAGGGCACAGAGCAAGGCATCCTTGGGCAGGGCTGTGTCCGCTCACCAGCTGCTTCCTACGTTCATCGATCTGACAGAAGTACGTGCTGATGTAGACATTGTCAAAGCGAATGTCCCGGTTATAGCTGTCCATGTAGGAGAAGGACCTGTGGATGGATGGACAGTGATGTCTCCATCTCTTCCTCCACATTCTCCTCACACACTCTCAACCACGGGCTTCATTGAGCCACAGTCATTCAACTGACCAACAGCGTTCATTGAGCACCATCTATGTCCTTGGCCCTGTGCGAGGCAGTAGTGATAACAAGGAGACTCTGCCCGTCTTCCAGCTGCGGACTGGGAGACACCCACCTCCACGCGGGAGATGAGGTGGGGCTTAGAGGCAGGCGTGGCCAGCCTGTCCAGGAGCAGGGAGTGTGTGCATGTGAGGTGGCGGCAGGCCAGCAGCCTGCAGGATGAATAGCACGCAGAGGCACAGACACGGAAACCTCCTCAAGGCTGCAGGAGTCACCTACTCCACCAGGACTCCCACATTCACCTCTCAAGTCCCTGCCTCTTACCTACAGCACATCTCTTGGAGGTTACCTCAAGCAACGCTCACCGCAAACCACCATCTCCCTTCCGCCAGCACACCTTTACCCCACCCTGGCTACCCTGGAGCACAGTAGTGGGGTGTGTGTGTGTGTGTGTGTGTGTGTGTGTGTGTGTGTATGTAGCTATCCTCTGTTATCTCCCAAAGTCCCATGTTTCCTAAGGAAGAAATGTTAATTGTTGGAGATGTGTTTAAAACTGTAAAAGTACATTAAATAAGCTCTGTAAAGTGTGAAACATAAGTTCCAATGCTATTGGTTCTGAAGCCCTGTAAAAATCCCTATCTTTGCCTTTAAAATAGAAACACTGTAACCGTAAATGCAAAGGCTGTGAGCGCCCCCTTGTGGAAGGACCCATGGTGGCGGTGCCTGGGCTTACTAAGCGGGGCTGCCCTCTGGCCAGCACTGTCCTTTTAGGGAGTGACCTCACCCAGGTTGAAAGCCTGGAAGTGGCTTTGGACTCTGTGCCTCCTTCTGCCCTCCTGAGCTGGCTCTGAGACCTCCTGCACCTTTCCCTTTCCTCCCTCCATCTCAAGCCATCTTCCTGCCACACCCCACCCCAGCCAGGCTCCTGACCCAGCCTGACCTTGCTACCTCCGGCCTGCCCAGTCCATCTTGCCACCATCCTCAGTTCTGGGTCTTCCTTTAGGGCTTTCCAGACTATTCTGGTCATGCCCACTTCAGCCCAGTCCTTCACCCCAGCCTCGGCCCTCTGCATCCCATGGATACTAGGATCCTTGCCCAAGGAATGCCCTTCTTTCCTTGACCATAGCTCCCCATCTGCAGCCTTGTGGAATCCAGTTATGGCCCTTGCAGAGGCACCGCCTCAGCTCTCACGCCTGTCCTGATAGCCAGTCCATATGGCCCTTGAACCATCTCTGTCTTGTGGGTGTCTCTCTCACCACCCCCACCAGACCATGAGCTTCTTGAGGGCAGGGACATGGCTCATTCATCTTTGTCCCCCTATAGGGCGCTAGGTACACACACAACCCCTCCCTTGCAGTCACTCTGGGACCCACAAACAGGGGCAGACCGAGAACAGCCCCTGTGGCTGCCCTTGCCCAGCCCCTGCCCACCCCAGGCGTCTGGGGTGGAGACGGGAAATGGAGGGTCCAGAGGTCAGCAGGGAATGAGACCAGAGAGGCCCAGGCTGCCCAGCTGGACACTGGGCTGGGTGGGGTTGAGGACTTTGTTCTAAACGGAGGGAAAGTAGCTGCCAACGCAGCAGGCGGGAGAAAATGAAAGCAAAATTGGATGATAAAAATGGCACAAAGTCAGAGCCAAGGGGAATATGAAGGGCAAGAAAAAATCAAAAGTCAAAGCTGAATGTAAAAAAAGTCAATTTTGGGACAAAGGCTGGAAGGAGGTGGATAAATGAAGACGGTTGCCCTTTTAAGATGGTGGGAACTCAGGTAATGTTTCTTCTGAAAAAATGTCCACATTTCCTTTGACTCTGTATAAACAATGAACTCAAGAAGGCAAAGTTAAAGGTAAAAACATTCCGATTCAGAGCTGGGGATGGGATCTGCAGTTCCATCTTTATCACCTCCCTCAGGGCAGGGCCCCCATCCAGGGCGAAGGAAGGGCTGCTGGGGCGGGGGTCATGGCTCACGCGTGGAGGACCAGCAAGAAGGTGCAGGACAGCAGCACGTGCAGCAGCCCCAGGGCCTGCTCCAGCCAGGCCTCCTGGCATTCCACGTAGTCCCGCACCTCGGTGCTCACGTGCTCCCAGCTCGTGTTGAGGCCCAGCATCCCGCCCTGCTTCTCTTCCTGGTGGAAGGCAGGTGTACAGACTCAGCCTGCTGCAGTCTCGCCAGACCCAGACCCAGCCTCTTGGTGACATCTCTCCCCTGCAACCCGACTCATGTCCCCAGAATCCTCCCAGGATCTTCAAGAGTTGTCCCTTCTGCCCACTACCCTCCTTGACACAGTATTGCTTCCTTGCACGTATATCAGCTGACACCATCTCACACCTGGCTGACCATTCCGTCCCCAAGCCAGGTCCATGCGTATCTGGCTTGGCTTTGTCCCCTCCTCCGCAACACCAACACCACACCCCTCCTTGTCCCCCTCCCTCATCCCCAGGCACTTCTTTCCCGTGCCCTCTCACTTGTCCTTCCTCATGCCCTATTCCCGAATGCTCTCCCACTCCCTATCTGCCTCACCCCCACGCCCTTGCCTCTTACCTTGAGGTCAATATTGGCTGAAAATTCCCCATCCAGGCCATGAACAGACTGATTGAGGGAGTCGTAGGTCTGCCCAAAGTTGCCTTCCACTGGGATGCGACTGCGGCACCAAATCTCCATCACTGGTGGACAAGCGGGGCCAGGCGGGGGCTTCGTGCCCAGACTCCAGCCCCCGGGTCCTCCGTCCTGCCTTTTTCTCTCGGCATGGCCGTCTGCCACACTGAGTCCTCCCCTCTCTGGTCTCTTTGGATTCTTCCTCCCAGGAGCCAGCCCTGATTTCCCCCATCCCCTCCCCCCACCGTTCTTAACCACAACCAACACTGATATTGATTGCCAGCATCTACAGTGCGCTTCCTCTGCATGCCAGCTCTGTCATCTGCTTCACAGGCTTTAGCCCTTTTCCTCCTCAAACACTCCTAACGGGATAAGCGCTATTATTACGCCCATCTTTCAGATGAAGAGACGAAGCCTGGAGCTTTGCTATAACTTTGCTATAACTTACCCCGGGCCACAAAGCCAGTCAGGGGATGTGCTGCCTTGGAGGGTGCTGTGTCCTCAGAGCCCAAGCCCTCCCCATCTGATTGCTTTCCTGTGCCACACCTACCAGTGGCCCCCAAGGACTCAGCTCCCTAGCCCTTGTGCCCTCCACCCTCCTGCCACTGTGCTGACCCTTGGCAATGCTACAGAAGAACTTGAACTTCATGGGCAGACAGAGCAGGTGGTTGAGGAGTGGGACCCAGATGTGTTGCACGCACTGTTCGTGCTTCCGGTCAAACCAACGACGGCAGCTGAGTATGGCCTTGTTCACCACATCTGCAGGAAGGAGGAAGGGATGTCTAAGGTCCCCATATCCTGACCTGGAACCCCAGCCCTGTGGCCCACTCCACCCTTCCCTGCTCAGGGATACCCCTCACAGGAGCAGCGCAGCTTGGTCTTCAGCTCATACATCTTCTGTGTTGAGAGGTGGAGTCTGGAGCCTGGGGCTTGGTGGGTCTTTATGCCTTGGGCTGTCTCCTCTGAGACATCCTCTGGCTTGTAGCCAGCCTCACTATTCACCTGGCCATCCAGGTCTTCAAAGGAAGTGGTGATGTTCTGAGTCTCTGCTTGCAGTGATTCTTTGCTGCGCTGGAGTTGGAGAGGGAGGAAGGACTGGGGTCGCAGATGGGGGCTTAGAGCTTCTGCTGCTTGACAGCCTGTCTTTCCACCATTAGCCCAGCTTTGGGCTCTTACCCCAGGCCTACAGGGAGCCTAGACCCTGGGACACAGCCTCTCACCTCAAATTCTCCATTGTCCATGGTCTTGGGGAGCTCTCTCCTCTCCCCAGCTGCCTTACCTGTGCCCATGTCTTAGCTGCCCTTGTGTCCCAGGCTCCCAGTTCCTCCTCAGGCCTCCTGTCCCAGATCCTTACTAGACAGTGGTTCCCCAGGTCCTTGGATGCACCCTTCACCACCAATCTTTTAGATCATTATGCCATCTGAATGTCTCCAACTTCCAAACCCTTCAGCCCCCGTTTCCCCTGTTCTCCAACTCTCCAATCCTCCCAAATCCCCAATCTCTAGCCCTGGAGTATTCAATTCCTTAGTCCCCTGGTCTTCAAAGCTTCTGAACTACTCAGGGCCAAGGCCCCTAGTTTTCCTGGATGTTCTAGTTCAGCTGCCCAGAGTACTGCCCACTCAGGTATTTGGAAATGTGTGTAGGGCATGTTCCAATGACTAGGGGGCTCTCCTGGCATCTAGTGTCGCAGGACCAGGGTACATTCAGCAATGCTCAGAGAGAGTTCTGCAAAACATGTCAGTGGTATCTGCATTGGGAAACCGTAAAGCCAGGGTGACAGCTCCCAGCTCAAGCCAACTTGGCCAGGGGAGAGGGACCCCCCAGGCCCCGCCTGTGCAGAGTCCTGACCAGCAAGTCCTTGAACACGGCTCGCAAGGGGGCCGTGGAGATGCGCCAAGCCGCGCGCGTGTTGTTGATCTGCAGTTCCACCGTGCAGCCCAGCGATGATATCACGTCGTTGAGGTTGTGCCGCAGATTGGCCACTGGCCCTAGAGGAAGAGGCCCTGGTAGGTCACCTCTCTGTAGAACCAATACTTTCTCAAACCCACCCTAGCTCCTTCTCTGTATTCAGTGACCATCTTCTAGAAATGTACAATGACAGGGCCAAGAAGCCCGTGAGAGGTTGTCTCATTCAATCCTTGATTTTTTCACTCCTGTAAACTGAGGAGGCACAGAGATGGGGAGGAGCTCTCTTAGGGACACATAGCAAGTTGGAGCAGCTGGGATTAGACCCCCACCTTTTCTCCTTCACCAGGCCTGGCTCCCATTGGGTGGCCCACCTAGGGTCACTGCTTCAGTGTCACTAACCGGCACCCGGGGGCACACACTCACCCTCATAGATGGCAGCCAAGGCGTATCCCAGGACAAAGAGCCTCCCTTCTCTGCCCAGAATCTTGGGGACTAGCAGGAGGCTGGCACAGCGGATGTGAGGGGAAGTCCCCCAGCCTATGGCCCCCAAGCCTGTCAGGAGAGCCCAGGAGATGGTAAGACAAAGTGAGGAAGCCACCTTGCACCATGTTTACCAGGGCACCCACCTGCAGCCACCCTGGCTGGGAGCCACCACTGTCCTGTCCCTGTGCCCATTTACATGGACCTCATAGGCCTTCTGGGCCACTCGTTCATTCATTCAACAGCCACTTACGGAGTTCAACTGTGTGCCAGTCTCTGGAAGGGCACGGAGAGATGGCGAGAGGTTAAAAAGCCATGAATGTGTGTGTGTGTGATGTGCTTGTTTATATCAGGGAAGGAAGCCAACACTTTCCATATCCAGGATGGAGTCACACTTACCCTAAGTGCTGAAGGGAGCAGAGAGAGCAAGAGAAAAATTTTGGAGACAAGCACTGGTGCTCGGTGTGGTCAGAAGAGAGGTCAGAGCCCACCTCGAGATTCCCAGTGCTCTGACACCTACAGCACTCACAATCTCTGCCTCTAATTTTAGCCCTTAACCATGCCTGGTATGTTTTAGAAGTTTCACATGTGTCTCCCTGTGGTCTCTGCAAGGAGACAGTGAGCTCCTCGAAGCTCATAATCCAGGGAGAGAGACAGATGAGTAAACAAATGACTGCAACACGATGTGCTAAGTGCACAAGGGCGGTGCTTACAGAGAGCTGTGGGAGCCAAGGAGGGAGTAGGTATTTCTGCAGGGAGAGGTGGGGCTGGGAAGGCTGGACAAAGGAGATGATGTGTCAGCTCAGCCTGGAAGATGAGTAAGTGTTGTTAGGAGGTGTGGATGGCATTCCAAGGCCAAAGGAACAGCATAAACTGGTTGAGAAGCTAGAAGATTCCTCTGTTGATGGAGCGTTCACCCAATGATCACCAAGTCAAATCCCAAATGCTGATATTTCCCTCCATCTACCCTGTCCTCATAGAGTCCCCATCATCTCACTGGGACTGTAGCCTTCTAACTAGTGTCCCTACTGTCTTTCTTGCCACCTTATACTTCAATTTTCACAAAGTAGCCAGAGTGTAAAAGCATAAATTGGATCATGTCCCTTCCCTGCTTCAAACCATTCAGTGACTTTCTACCACATTTGGGATAAAATCCAAACTCCTTTAAGATGGCCTGCTGACCCTCGTGATCTGGCCCCTGCCCACCTTCTGAAGTGAGCTCATGCTACTCGGGCCCTCACCCACCACGTCCACCCACGCAGACTTTGTTGCTGTTCCTTGGACACGCCAAGCTCATTCCTCCTCTGAGGACTCTGCCCTGGCTGTGTCCCTGCCAGGGGCACTCCTCCCCCAGTTCTTCACATGGCTGCCTCCACCTAGTCATACAGGTTTGTGGCAAACCCTGTCGGGTGCCACCCAGCAGTTTTTTCTGCCTTCCTCCTTGCTAGCACAACTTGGGTTTTGTTCAAGGGCAATAGCCTGGCCCTGTCCCGGCCCCTGGGGGGTAAATCTGGATCCGTCTAAATTCATCTTGGTGTAACAGGACATTGCAAGGGACTTGTTCTGTGGTCTTGGCTTCTAGCTAAAGACTCAAGCAAGCTGAGGACAATGGTTGCCAAATAGTTGCCCTAGGTTCTAATGAGAGCCCCCTGGAACTGCAGGTCTCTTCGTTGGGTTACCAAAAGAGCAAAACTAGTCTTTCACTCCTCTACCCCGAGTCCGTGTAAACGGCCCAGCAACGTGAACCTCCCGGAAGTGGAAGGAGGCAGCTGGAGCGGGCAGGCACGGAGGGAGTGTCTGTGGAGAGGGTGGGCATCACATACCAAGTGAGAGGCTGCAGGGGTCCAAGGCTCTTCAGGGACTGGTGCTGCAGGAAGGGGAACCTGCCTCGTCCCTCCTGGATGGGACTTCTGCCAAGCCCTCACAGGGCAGCTCCAGGGCTGCCACCAAAGCACAGAGTTGGGGGAGCATTTTTGGGAGTGCCAGCAGGGCCTGAGACTGGTCCCAGCCCCTCATCAGGGCAGGAGAGAGGGCAGCCGCAAGGGGCCCTGCTTTCCTTGTCTGGCAGGGCAAGGATGTATGCATTTCCTCCAGGATGAGTGGTCATTTTGGGGGGCGGCAGACCCCGAGTCATCTGTGAGGTTACACTCCAAGGAGGCAGCCTGCCTGAGGGACAGATGCAAAAGTAAGAGGCTATGGTGGCCTGGAGGAGCTAAGGGGGGCTTCATAAGAGGTCATCCAAATAGAACTGCCCTCTGCAGGGAACTGGGCTCTGCCGAGGTCCACACAGAGCCCGCACTGAGACCACACACCGGCCCGCTGAGACGCCAGGCTGTGAGCTCCTGCCACACAGAGGGCACCGGCAGTGGAATCATAACAGCATCAGTGACTTTAGACTTTTGTCCCTTTTCCTCTTATTCTTCTAATCTCCTTTCAGACATCAGAAGAACCCAAAAGGGAAGGAAGTGGAGAAAAAAATAGAAGAGCAGGCCAAGCTCCTTCTCTACGGTAGGACCCCATGCCAGGGATCAGGCCTGAGCTGAGGGCTGGGGTTAGGGTGAGGGAAGATGCTCGAGAATGAACGTGAGGTTGAAATTTTGATGTAGAGTGTGTTGGACCGCTTCACCCCTGAAAAGAAGTCACAATTCCTAAAGCGAGGCTAGGTCTTCTAAAGGAAAATAAGCTTTCTTTGTGAAAGGTCAGCAATGGGAGAACATGTTTGAATATGGTGGTCAGAGAAAAAGTAGTTTTCTGTTGCTATCCGACAGGATTCATTCAATAAACTGATGAGACGCTATTCCATTCCCCTTGCCTGGGACGGACAGGTTCAGGAAAGGACATGTGTTGCAGTTCTCACCAGAGACGGGAGGGGAAGTCTGCTGGGGGGATTATAGGGAAGTTTTCCTAGTTCCTCAAGAGGGACATGAGAAAGGGATGTTCCTTTCTCTTTTTTCTGGCCTTTGACGTTGTTGTATGAAGATGTGATGCCTGGACTTGCTGCAGCCATTTTGTTACCTGAAGAGGAGGGGTTGAAAAGCCAAAGATGGCAGAGGGAAAAGACCGAAGGGACCCAAGTCCTGGGTGGGTTACTGAGCTGCTGAATTATCCAAACTCCAAAACCACCCTACCTTGAAACTTTTTACTATGTGAGATAATAAACTTTCTCTACGGTTAAACCACTTTCGGGTGGGTTCTCTGTTCTTGCAGTCCGATACCTCCTGATACAAGATCTCCATTCAAATATCAGCTTCTCTGAGAACCTTCCCTGACTACTTGAGCGAGGGTAGCTCCCCAGGCCCTTTCTATCACTTCCCCCTGTTCTACTTTTTTCATATTACTTGTCACCATCAGAAATGCTCTTATTTATTATTCACTCATTGTCTAACTCTCTCCACTGGAATGTAAACTCCAAAAAGCCTGGGTGCTTGTCAGCCGTGCTCCCTGCTGAATCCTCAGCAGGTGCTCAGTAAGTGCTGGATGAACGAATGAATGAACAAATTGAATTTCTCAAGAGAAGCAGAAAACGAGGCCAGAGAGGTCAGGAGAGATGAGGGTTATGAAGGGTTGCGGGGTTTGGACCATGTCACATGGGCAGCAGGGAGTCCCTTAGATTGGGGAAGGACAGTGTCTTCTTTCTTACATTGGAAACCTCTTCCCTCTGGACCTCCCCCTAAAAAGCCTGAGAAGAGGCTGAAGCCACAGGGAAGCTTGGGTACAGAAGACACAAGCTCAGACTCCTTCCTGGGCATGCGGGATGGGGCTGTGTTCCTCAGACCTCTCGAGAGAGCCTGGCCTTGCCCAGCACTAACCCACCAAGCTGTACAACATCACCATCTTTTGCTCTTCATAGATGTTTATGGGATTCACCAGGAGCTGAAAGAGACCTAAGGGCACAGGGCACAGACCTAAGGGCAAAGGTCAAAAGATGGGTCCCAGCCCTGGTCCAGCCTCTGCCCACCCTTGACCTTTTGTTTCCACACTCACCTATGGCCAGGAGCCCCCCAGCGCCTGCCCCCAGCAGGAAAGCAGTGACAGGAAACTCGCCTGGCTGGCGCCACAGGAACTTGCTACAGGACACTGGCAGCCCCCAGCTCAGGAGCCTCTGCGCCGCTGAGAGGTGGGACGGTTTCTCTCAACAGCCCACTCTTCTGGCTGGGATGTGGCTCATTAGGATTGGGGGCTTGCGGGGGGACAGAGGCTGGGAGAGGACGAGGGACCCTGAGGAAGTAGGGCTGGGCTAGAGGGGGCCGCTGGATGAGAGGGGGCCGCAGGAGAGCTGGGGTGAGAGGAGTGGAGGCTGGAGGTGCTGGGAGGGGGCGGGACCTCTGGTGACTGACTCACTGGAATGGGGTAGTTTCCTTCTCTGCCCTTTGGCTCCATTCTGATGACGTTTGACATCCATGAGTCTGTGCTGGGGAAGCCCCTCTCATCCCAGAAGGCTCCTCAAGGATTTCCTTGGACGTGAGGTTCTGGCAAGAGAGGGGAGGGGCTGCCTGCCTCCCCTGTCTCGCTCACAGCCGAGGTCTGAGCTCCATGTCCTTCGGTCCCTCTGCTCTGAGATGTGGGGAGGATTAGAGACCTACCTATTCCCGCACCAGTCCTTGGAACTGGGTAAGGGATTCCAAGATACGTGCAGGAAAAGTCCTCCGGAACCTTAGAATATGGCGAGAAATTCCAGGAGCACAGAACCTGGTGGGCATCTCCTAGAGACAGGCAAACATTTGGTCTCAGCAGCCATGCCCAAAGTCATGAAGGATGTTGTGCACTCCTTGGGGGAAGAGGAGCCTAGCATGGCACGAGCTTTGGTCCTCAGTGTGGGCGCTTTTAGCCTGGGCTTGTCATTGGCCACAGCCTATGGGCTTCTGGAGCTACTGGTGGAAGGGCATAGCCCCTGGGGCTGCCTGGTGGGCACCCTCACTTTGGCCGCCTTCCTTAGCCTGGGCATGGCATTCTCTCGCCAGGTCCGAGTCACTGTCTTCCTGCTGCTGCCCCAGGCCTTCTCCAGTGAGCCTGACACCCCATGCAAGGGGACAGGTCCTGGGTCAGGAGGGATCCTGGGGGATGGGGAGGATTAAGGGAAATATTCCAAAGACTTGCAAGGACTTGCTGCCATGTTCATGGTTGGGGTCCTGGTTCTGATGGAGCTGTCACCCCCAGGTCATGGCCGGATCCTGCTGTTGGTGGCTGCCTTTGGGCTGGTGCTGCAAGGGCCTTGTGCCAACACCCTGCGCAACTTCACCCGGGCCAGTGAGGCTGTAGCCTGTGGGGCAGAGCTGGCCCTGAACCAGACGGCTGAAATGCTGGAGCGGGCCAGGCAGCCCCTTGTCAGTAAGTTTCCTCTGCCCGCCGCTGTCTCCCACCGGCCCCCATGTCCCCTTGTCCTGCATGTTCTACAGTCCTTGGATTTCATGCTTCTCTGCTGGTACTGTGTCCTAATCTCAAAGTATCCAGGCCTGGCAAGGACCTCTGGGCCCAGTTAGACCCCTTTACTCGCACTCTCTGGCCTCCTCCACTCCAGATTAACTATCTCCCAGAGCAGGCATCTAGGCTCTCCACCTCCGGGGTGGCAGCCCCTCTCCACTCACTGCCCCAGAGGCAGGGTGAGAACCAGCCCCTAGAGGAGAAGGCCTACAGTGCCCCTGCCCCTGCCCCTCAGGTGCCCTGAACAAGATTAAAGCTATCGCCCAGAAGGCCAAACAGGTGGCTGACCGAGTCCGCAAGTTCTTTCGGTCAATCATGGACGGTGTGAAGCATATAGGTAAACACAATATCATGAGTAATTTGGGGGAGGTCAAGGGGCACCCAGTCTCCTCACCCTCACCGCTGCCCAGGCCTCTTCAGGCCCCTCCTGGGTGCTGACTGGTATCCACTGGATACAGCACAGCCAAGCCCCTGGCCACAGGCCCCTCCAGCTCTGGGTGTTGTGCTGTTGTTCCCCAAACCCTGAGAAATGGTTGCAGGACACCAGCCCTGGGTACCAGCCCTATAGCTGTCCCCAGCTAGGGCCCTGCGAAATGTGTGGTATTGGCTCCTACACATTGGCGACGTGTGCAACTCGGAGCTGGGCAACCCTTACTTGAAGTGTGCGCGGGTTTTCGATGATGCCAAGGACAGCTGCGTGAAGGTCATACCACAAGCCTACCACCTATGTTACGTGCTCATGCCCTTCAAACTGGTGCTCTGTGGACTTGCCAGCCGTGAGAAAGCCCGGGCCCGCCAGCAGGGAGGGGCCGATGTGGGGCAGGGGTCTGGGGTGGGAATGTGGGGGTTCGTTGGGAGGGCAGGCCCAGGGGAGCAGGAGAGGGCAATCAATATGGAACCATTAAAGATGTCTGGCCCAGTCTGGATGGGGAGCAGAGGGAGGGATCAATGCGGGGAGTGGGCAATAGGGAGGGGCTAAAGGCTTTGAGCAAATGTGAAGGCTAATAGAAAAGTCAAGAGGCCCTGTAAGAAGGGGGTCCTGGGAGGCAGGGGAGCAGGCCGTGTCTCTGCCCCTCCTCCCAGCACTCAGCAGTCTCCCACTCTCAGTGGCCGAGGTGTTCTGCGTCATCCCCAAGTACATCCAGCCCTTCTTGCGCAAGACCATCGGCACCCGTGAGTGACCCCCTCCTATCCCCTGCCACATACAGTGCTCCCGAGCGGTCTCCCTCCCTCATCCTGGTATGGCCATTGCCAGCCCGGAGTGCTCCCAGTCCATAAATGAGAATGCAAGAGCAGAAAAGGACCTCAAGAGGTCACCCAGGCCAATGTCCGTGCTGTGCAGATTAGGAAATTGAGACCCAGTGGAGGGGGAGGTGTGCCTCATCAAAGCTCGACTTCAGAGCAGGAGCTGAGAACAGAAGCAGGGCCTCCCGTCCCAAGCTCAGGTCATCGAGATCATTCTGGAGCATCTATTGCGTGCCAGGCGTGATACCGGGTGCCAAGCATGCATGGCGATGGCCCAGATGTGGGGGCTTTGTCCCTTCCTCAGTCCACTGCAGGTGCAAGCACTGGGGGTTCCTGGCTGGTCTGTGAGCTGTGCCAGGCCCCTCGCCTGGGTGCAGCTCCACCCTATCCTAACTCTCCCTGCTCTCTCTCCCTCGGACCTGCCGGTCCCAGCTGTGATAAAGTTGATTGACCGGGTGCGTCAGGAGTTTGAGTTCAACATGACAGCCACCCACCACTTCTCTGTCGATCTCAATGCCTCTCGGAGCCTGTCGCAGGTAGCTGTGGACCTCCGTGAGGCCGTCAGCATGAAGCTGTACCGCGCCCGAGAGGCCCTGGCCCTGATGGGCTACACCACGCCTCTGCTGCTCGTGCTGCTCTACCTCCAGTGAGGGCTGTGGGGACCAGCTCATCCCCAGGGCATCCTGGGAGGCTGAAGTCACAGGGTGGGATGGGAGGTGCCCTTTGGGGTCTGGTCCGGGGTGCCGGTCAGGGGCCTCACATGCGCCCCCTCCCCCCCCAGAGCCCTCTTCTACCGGTACTGTTACCTGAACTGGGATCATTTCGACAACGTCTATGTCACCAGCCGATTCCTGCGCATGGAGGCCGTGCGGGCCACGGCGGGGCTGCCTACGGTGCTGCCGCTCAGTGCCCACGAGGCCAGCCGCTACATCCAGCCGGGTGAGGGCCCTCAGGCTGGGGAGAGCAGGGGCTTTCGGGGAGGCCAGGGCTTTCCCCAACCCCCCTGGCCTGACCCTAAGCCACTGTGCAGCAGCGATGAGGCAGGGCTTGGGGAGGGGCCAGAGGGAGGAGAAATAACTCAGAGCTCAAGGGAGTTTCAAGCTGAGGGGGAGACACAGCCAGTCCTTGGGGAGCTCTTGGTCTGCTGGGGAAAGTGGACACCCTGGAGAATGCAGACAGACAGGAAGGGGCAGGTGGTGCTTCTGGGAACACCCGGGACGTCAGGACAGCGGGAAGGATAGGTGGCAAGTAGACATGGAACAGGAGAAGTGAAGTTGGGATAGGAGTGGGGGCAGGAAGTGTGAATGTGCTAAAATGGAGGGGAGGACTGCTTGTGAGGTGGGGAGCCAGGTAAGGGGATGAGGGATGCCCCAGGAGGGAAGGTTCCTGGTGGCTGCGAATGGGTCACTGGGCCCAGGTGGAGACGCTAGGCCAGCTCCTCTAGCCATGGAGCCCGCTGCCCCTGAACAGTGTTTCCCACCCTGACCGTGGGTCCTCATAGCTTCTTTCCCTTTCCTCTTCCTGATGGGCAAACAGGCCCAGGCTCAATCAGGGGCAGGAGCTGAGGTCTGGTGGGTGGGAGCACCAGGGAGCACCCTTCTGACCATCCACCCCCACGCAGGCTCCATCTTCCTGTCCCGATGGGAGCAGTTTGTTTACACCCTGGAGACCTTCAACCTTATCCGACACCTCCTCCTCGTGCTGCTCCTGGTCTTCCTGGACTATGCTGTCTTCTGGGTGCTCGACCTGGCCCGGTACCAGTTGCAGGGGGAGATCGTGGCCCGCAGTGAGTGTCTACACCTCCTCCCGCCTGCCGGCTGCAGCCCCCTCGGCCTGCTCCTGCGTCCTCCCCATCCCTCCCACCCTCAGCCCTGGGGGACTGCCTGAATGTCCCCATGCACTGTTACTCACCAGCCCCTGACTGTGCCCGTGTTTCAGCTCTATTTTCTGCCTAGTAACACCTGTGTCCAGGTCAAGTTTAGAACATAATAGAGGAGACTGGCTCTAGAGTCAGACTGGCTTGAGGTCCAAATCCCAGCTCAGTCCTTTACTAGGCGGTGACTTTAAGCAAGTTTCTTAACCTCACAGAGCTCCAGTTTCCTCATCGGAACAATGGGATGACGTTAGCAGTCTGTCTGGGTTGCTAAAGCAGTAATGAAATTATGTGTATTGACTGCCTACAGACCATTGCTTGAGAGTGTGCCACGAGCCAAGAAATATAATTAATCTAATTCTGTGTGCCAGAGGACCAACAGGAAAAGTTTTAACCCCCCCACAATAAAAGACAAACCCCCCAAACAAACAAAGCACCGTAGTCCAGTGCCTGCTGTACAGTCAGTGCTCAGCCAATATTTTAAAATAAAAGCCTCTGGGTGGTCGTGGAGGCAGGGGTGATGGCCTGGGCAGGCAGACCAGACACCAGCGCCACCCAGCTGGGCCAAGGGGCCAGTCCTCGGTGTCAGCACTGAGGTCAGGCCCCGGGGCACCAAGAGGGTGCCTGGGGCATCAGAGGCCCCTGGCTGAAGGTATGGGCCACGCCTATGACCTGGACTGCTCCACTTTCCACCTTCCAGAAGGCGTGGCCTTTTCTGCATGGTACAGGGGCAACTGCCACGAGTGCCACTTACACAGTGTCTTTGTGCCAGGCCCTGTGTTGGTATCTATAACAGTGAAAGGGACTGGCTATACCGGGACTATTTATCGTGACCTGGTGTCGGCATTTGACGTCCTGCAGCAAGGCAACGTCACTATTTTGTCCCCTCGCTGCCTCCTGCGTCCCTCAGAGCCCGATGCCACTGGCTACGTCGTCATCGGTATCAACCACACCCCGAGGGCCCTGGGGAAATGGACACCATTCAGGGCATAAGGGGCACAGACTGCTGGAGGGGCGGGAGGCCAGGGCTGTGGCTGGCACCTCATGCCCATTGGCAATGCTTACTGTGCCTGCTGTGTCCCCAGGCATCATGTATGGCCTATGCTTCTTCGTCACTCTGTTTGGCAACTACGTCAGTCGGCTGCGGCGAGTCATCTGTGCCTCCTACTATCCATCCCGGGAGCAGGTGAGGGATCCATGGCGGGCAGCCAGCCCCTTCCCTCCCCAGGGTGCTAAGCTAGTGCTGTCTGTCTTGGCTTTGGGAGCGTGGAGTTCTTCAGCAGCCCCGGCTCTGTCTTCTCTGGTTGAGCCCAAAGCATGTTGCCTGCACTGCAGGCCCCTGGACCCCAGCGGGGCCGGGAGGAATGGTGCCTGTGGGACAGGGCTTCCAGAGACAGGACTTGCCTCCAAAGTTTTGTTAAAACCAGTGGGGGACGGGGCAGTGGTGGCATGTTGAAGGGTGAGGGGAAACTCGCCATTTGTTTACTCATTTAGTCATCCTGCACCAAGCACCTACTGCATGCCAGTCATCGAGCTGGGCTCCAGTGTGCCGAGATGAACCACATGCAGTCTGGAGCTCACAGTCTCAAGGCAGGCCAGACGGGCTTTTAACAAGACATTACAATTTTAAAAGCACTTTTATTAAGGAATGAATAAAGTGCTATGGAAAGCCAGAGGAGAGAGTGGGTAATCCCACCTGGGGGAAGTCCAGAAGGCTTCCCAGAGGAAGGGGCATTTGAGCCAAGCCTAGGGGGATTCATAGGAGTGGGACAGAAGGAAAAGGTAGGGGGTGGGGCTGGGTGCAGAGGCCATTCTGGGCAGAAGAAACAAGGGCAAGTGCAACCCCTTTCCTGACCTCAGGAGAGAATCGCCTACCTCTACAACATACTTCTGAGCCGCCGAACCAACCTGTCGTCTGCCCTGCACCGAGCAGTGAGGCGGCGTGCAGCTGACCAGGACCACAGCAGTGTTTTCTTAGTGCTGGTCAGCCGGTGAGACCACTGTCTTTTTCCTATAAGGATGAGGCGAGAGGGGACAGAAAAAGAGCCAGGAGTTAGAATGGATCCCTCTCTTCCTAAGTGTCAAGAGCTTTGGGTGAAGAGGGTGCTCATTCCATGCCATTCTGCCCTGAGAAGGAGAATTAACAATGAGAATTCTTGGGGGTGAGGAGTGAAGGGAGAAAAGAGAACAGGGCAGTAGATAGGTTGTCACTAAAATCAGAGGGATGGAGGCTAGACTACAGGAAGTCCTCCCTATTGTTTGGAGGTCAGTGCTGGAATAGGAGGGCTAGGCTGAACTGCTTGGTGTCTGTAACCTCTCTTCGTAGGTGCCCCTGCCTGGGTCCATTTGTCAACCAATTCTGGCCACATCAGGCCTATTGCCTGGGCTGTGGGCAGCTCCAGGATGAGGGGGACATGGAGAACTTTGTGTCTTGTAGTACCCCAAGCTGCAAAGGTGAGACCCCTGAGAAATGTGCCTTTCCCTGCTGGGACTCACCATATTTGCATATGATGATCAACTGTGGAGCTTGCTTTATGGACTTCTTGGATATCTCACCTTTTTTACCCTCCCTTCATTACTATGCATGTTCTCATTTACATAGAGCCCTTAGGTAGCTCATTTTCTCCATGCTTGCCTTAATTCTCCTGGGTATGCATAGGATTTATATGCAAGTGGCATTGCAGCAGTTCCCTACTGTGCACCCCATGACAGGATGGTCCCTTTGGGGAGGGATAGGGGAGGAAGGGCCTGGAAACCAGGGAACACGGGGGGTCGGTGGACAATCTGAAGTTCACCTCCTTCCCTCCTGGCCTCTTCTAGGCCTCTACTGCCTCACCTGCTTCCGCCTCCTGGACAACACCTGCTCCGTGTGTGCGTCTCCCCTCTCCTATCAGGGGGACCTGGACCTGGAGCTGTGAGTCTTTCAGTGGCATGGGTGGCTGGGGTCTGTGGGGGCAGTGGGAGCAGCCACCCTTTTCCCAGGATGTCTATGAGCCACTGAGATGGGAGGCTTCTCCAGGGACTCTAGTGACGAGGAGGGCCCCCAGCTATGGCTGGCCGCAGCTCGAAGGAAGGACCCTGAGCAAGAGTGGTTACTGCGGCAACGGCTCCAAGAAGCACTGGACAGGAGCCTCTCGACAGAGTCCAGCTCTGAGTTCAGGTCAGTGGGAAGCAGAAGGAATTGGCACCTGGGAACTGTGAGGCTTGAGCATGTTCTGTCCCACTTACAAAGGGCTTCCTGGGTGCCTGGACCTCTGCTAGGGCTGGAGACGGAGATGAGGGGAAGGGAAGGAACGGAAGTTTGCCAAGTGCCGGCTCTGTGTCAGCACTGCTGCGCTGGAGGAGCTCCCCACGCAGCGGGGGACAGTGATATCAGATAGATAACAAGAGTGTGGAGAGCACCCCAATAAGTGAGTGAAGCATGCTCTGGGCAGCACAGAGGACAGAACAACCAATTTGGGTTGGGGCTATATGAGGCTTCATAGAAGAGGCAAAAAAATGAACTGGATCTGGGGGAGCAGCCTGGTGGTTTGCTAGGCTGAGACGGGGAGGAAAGCGTTCCAGGGGGAGGCCTGTGTGACTTTGGAGAATGTGAGGCTTTCAGGAGGGCAGAGCCTGGGGGTGTGTGTCTGAGTCAAGACCTCAGAGGATGCTGGGAGATGAGGTCTGAAGAGAAGGTGAGGAGAGATGGGCAAGGGCCTCACTTGCCATTTGAAGATCTTAGGTTGGAAAGTGACGTGTTCATACTTGTTCATACTTGTCATAAGCTAGGAAGGCAGAGCAGAGGTTAGGCACAAGCAGTGGGACCAGAGAGGTGACTGTCTTAGCCTGGGAGAAGTTGGTGGTGACCTCAGGATTGAGATGCTGAGGCTGACTGGGATTTCTATGCTTGGGACTGGGCAGGTGTTGGAGCAGGAAGAGAAACAGGTTCTGGGTCAAGAAAACTGGCACAGTTTGAGCTTTTTGAGGTGTGTATGTGTCTCCGGCATCCAGCTGGAGATGCCCAGGGGACAGTTAGAAAGGGGCAGGGCTCTGAGCTAGAGGTATATTTTGGGGGGTTGTTGACTTGGAGACTGTAAGAGAGAGGATGAGCTAGGTCATCCCAGTAGAGTGCATAGCTGGAGAGAGGGAGGGGACAGGGACAGAACCCCGAGAGCTCAGTTACAAACCAAGGAGAGGAGAGGCTTAAGAAAGCAGGAGAGCAGAGCATATGAAATCAAGTAGGATCATCTGAAGACAGATGGTTAAGAGATCACTGGAGTGGCGTGTTGGCAGTATTCTTCATGGCATCAGGAAGGCCTAACCCGATCATGATGGGTTGAGGGGTGACTGGTAGAGAGGACTCAGAAACAGGGTATGTGGCTCCTGCATCACTGTCGCAAGAAGTTTGGTAATTCTATTAATATAACAACTGCTGTAGTTTTAAAAAGTAAGCTTGATGGCGAAGAGGGGGGAGTTAGCCTCACACGGCTAGAGAGTAGCTTGAAGGGGATCCAGCACAGAAAGATTTTTTATATCCAAGGACAGGGAGATCTGAGCATTTAGGCAATGAAAAAGGGAGCATTGAAGAGGGAGGGATGGGCTCTAGGGCCAGGTGGACAAGGTGGCCTTAGAAAAGAGCAGGCTTGTGGAGGCAGGAGGGGAGAGCGCGGGTTCTTCCGATCAGAGCTGAGCCTGCTCCAGCCTGGTGGCCTTGCTTTTCTCTGGGGAGTAGGAGGCAAGGGCATCTGCTGAGAGAGCAAAGGGTGGCTGGGAGTAGAATAAAGGTTTCAAGGAGTGGGTGGTGGAGGTTGAAAGACCTGCCCTGTGGAATATGCAAAGAAGCTGACTGGGGAGGTTAAGGGATTTCCAGGTAGCATTAAAGGCCCAGATGATGTTGAAAACCGTAACCTGTAATGACTGCTCCAGTGTGGTTATGTGGTTTTCTCTGGCAAATGTGGTAGCCATGAACAGGATTCAACGGTTGAGGGCTTTTTCTGGGCAGGTCAAGAGAAGGACAAGATGGGGAGAGCTGAGGTGTCTTTAGTAAGAGTGTCTGAGATGATTGGCCTTGGGGAAGAGAAGTGGCTGAGGCCCCAGGGGCAGTCCAGGGTCTGTATTTTTTGAGGTGTTAGAGCAGGGGCAGTGGCCAGAAGGGAGAGCTGGCTGGACAGGAGGGGCTCAGAGAGTGGGCGAGGGAAGAATTCTGGGATGACTGCAATGAGTGGCCAAGGCTGAGGATGTCTGAGTGAGAGCAGAGGCGCACGAAGGTCAGTCGGGCCAAGGAGGTGAGAATTGAAAGGCCAGAGCGTTGGATGCCTCCTCCAATGAGGAGGTTGCTGGACCACACAGCAGCCAGAGGCTACTGCCGGCGTCTTGGATGGATGTGGCAGGGTGTCTGGGAGGCCTGAGGAGCCAGCCACAGTGCTGGTGGTGTGGCTGCCAGGGGCTTTGCAAAAAACACTACCAGCCAGCTGGGTTTGAGAAGTTTAAGCTGCCTCCACTTGGGAGGACTGCAAAAAAACTGTCCAGTGGGCACATTCCAGTGTGAATGGGGCGGTGGAGGTCGTGATGAGGTTGAAGGGGAAGCAAAGCTTTCTTTTTAAAGGTTCCAGAGAGGCCAGTGAGGTTCAAAGCTGGGTCAGCAGAGGGGCTGCTTGAGCCTTGGGCAGGTGTGATCACTGAAGTCACTAGTGCTTCTGCCCTTACTCGCCATGTGGCCCCAGGCAAGTCACTGCCCACCCTCAGCATCAGCCTAAAATCAGAAAATCTCTGCAGCCATGGGCTGCATGTCTCATGGCAGGAGGACAGGAGTGGCTGGTAAATAACAGGAGTGGATCTGAACAGATGGGGCAGGGCAGGGGCAGGAACGCACCTGTGAAAACAGAATGTTGGTGACCAGGCCACCCCCTCTTCCTTTCCTCACTAGTGACCTGGACGAAGAGAAGGGGCCCCGGCAGAGAAGGCACAGGGAGCAGCCCTTACCTGAGACCAGTCAGCCTGCCAGCATTCCTGTGCCTCCTGAGCCCCATAGACCACCTCGGAAATCCTCTGCCCCCAAAGCGGCCCCCACCCCAGCTTCAGAACCCCCAGTCCCTCTCCCACCTCAAGAATAAAGGAATCAAAAGTGGACACAAGTGTGAATCTTAAATTATTATTATTTCTTCCTGTCGCTTACACCCGAGGTGGGGGGGTGGGGGTAGGGGAAGGGAACAGGAGAGGGGGGAATGCCTCCCCCACTAAGGCACTGACTGGGAAAGCCGCAAGTAGGGAGAGGGGAGGCCACATTGTCCCCACTCTCTGGGGCTGGGCCCCAGGTCTCCCCAGCCCTGGGCTCCCTCCATCACCTGAAATGCTTAAGATGAGGCCCAGGGCAACCCGACCTCCCCCCACCCTAATATATTACATCATCATCACTTTTTAAATAGATACAGGGACTGGTCCCGCTACCCCCTCCCTGTGACCCCTCCCCACTGTTGGGGGTACCTGGGCAGCTGTGCAAATGGGCATGAGGGTGCATGGGAGGGAAGAAGAGCACCGGGCCCCTGAACCTGCCCCTTTTAAGGAGGGGGAGGGGCCGTCAGGCCAGGGAGGGGAAATAGTGCAAGGCAGAGCCCAGGCCGCAACGGGGGTCCAGCACCCAGCGATGAAGGTAGGGGAGATACCCCCCACCCCAAGCAGAATTGGGTAGTTAAAAATCTGAAACTAGATTTCAACAAGACCAACAGAGAGGCTTATGTACAGAATGGGGGTGGATTCAATCCTACGAGTGAGGGGATTATTCTCCCCTACCCAACAGGAAGCCCGCTGGCAAGGAGCCGGGAAAGGATCTCTTTCCCACAGGGCCGCGGCCCACTTTCCCAGCGGCCGAGCGAGAGGTTACTTGCCCACTGCCTTGGCAAGGGGGCGCCCGCTCACCAGCCGGGGTGGCTGAGGGCGCGAAGACAGCTCGCTCCAAGTGGCCGCCGGGGGCGCTCGCCCGCGCAGGGCATGGCCGCCAGATGGCGCCGGCTCGCCCGCTCTCCGCAAGGCTCCCCCAACCCCTCACTCTGTCCCACACGGTGCCCTGTGCCAGCCCGGGGGCGGCGTGAGTCAGGGGCGGCAGCGGTGTCGGCGGCTCCGGCTCGCACCTGGGCGGGGAGGAGGTGGGGAGGAGGAGAAGAGGGTAGGACGCCGCCCGGCCCGCCCTGCCCTCTGGCCCCGGGGAGGGAGCGGCGGGAACAAGACATTCCCTGCCCAGGGCCGCGGGAGGGGAGGGAAAGGGAGGGGAGAGGAGTGGAGCGGAGCGGCTCCCCTAGCTGGGCGGGGCGCCTCCCGCTGCCCCCAGGGGCGGGCGAGCCAATCAGGCCACCCCGCCCCCTTCTCCTCCAGGACCCCATGACTCAGCGGTGGGAGCAGGGCGGAGGGGACTGGGATGGCTCCTTCCTTACAGGCCCAGTCCCCCAGTCTTTCAAGCTTCCACCTTGCTTTCCCCACCTACCCTTCCTTTGCCGCCCCCTTTGCATAATTCACTGCCAGGAAAAGGGAACAGAAACCAGGAAGGAGGGGTCTCGGAAGGGAGGGGCAGTCCTTCACCCCCTTACACAGCCAAAACCCCCAAGGGGCATGGGGGTGGGGCAAGGCTTTGGTCCCAAGCCCCCACCCCTTAGAAACCCGCATAGCCGAAGTGGGACCCCACAAATCAGAAATACATTATTGCTTCTACTCCCCGGGAGCAGCTGGGGCCAGGGCCCCCACATTTACAATACAGCTGTAAATATATACATAACATCACATGTATCACTCCTTGGGGGATCACCCCAATTTGGGGAACCTCTGCCCCAAAACCTTCTGAGCTTGCAATTGGAATGAGGGCTCTGGGGGGGAAGAAGGGGCTGATTCTGATGCCAGCAAGGCTCAATGCCCCAACCCCAGCTCTGTGTGTCCCACTGCTTGGCATGGGTGTCCCGGGCCTTGTGCTGCTCCAGCCTGGCCATTCGTCCCTCTCTAAGAGGACTCCATGGCACCTTCAGCCTGGGGTGTGGTGGGTGCCCCCTCCTCCTCCTCATCATCCGGAGGCCCTGGGGTAGAGACTGGTGGCCCAGTGGGGGCTGACTGCTCCCAGAAACGAGCCAGAGAGAGGCGGAAGGTGTCCAGGTGGCCGTTGGAGAGGTCGAGGCCAGCGGGGGATGAGGTGGCGGTGGAAGGTGGTGGGTAGTGGGGAGGCGCGTCGTCCTTACGGCGCCGCCGGGTGCGCACCTCCAGGCAGTTCTGGCCCTTGAGGTGGCGCTGCAGGTGGTCCTCCTTGGCGAAAGCCTTGTGGCACAGGTGGCACTCATAGGGCCGGTCCCCCGTGTGCAGGTGCATGTGGTTCTTGAGGTCATAGCTGTGCAGGAAGCGGGCTGGGCAGTGCGGGCACGAGTAGGGGCGCTCTCCTGTGTGCTTCCGCATGTGGATCTTCAGCTTGTCGTTCCTGGCACAGGCAGGGGTGGAGGGCAAGAGAGGTGTTCAGGATGGGATCCCTGGCTTGTGCTCCTTATGCTCCCAGCTCTTGTTCCACTCTCGTCCCTCACCATTTGTTTCCCCAGTATTGCCCCAGGATACCCTTGCTGGCTTGCCTCCAGCCTGACTTGGCCGTCCCATTTTCTGCTCCTCTGCCTCCAACAAGGCCTTCCTGCTCAACAAATCCTTCAAGGCCCAGACCCACCACCCTTGGCTTTCTTTCTCCTGGTGTCTCCTCACTGCAGTAACCCATGCATGCCCCAGGCCCTCCAGGACCACCTCAGCTCTATTAACTTACTAACTGCTTCCCTCCACTCCTCACCCTCCTTCCCCCACACCGCCTATGGCCCCTGCTGGGCCTCGTCCCCACTTGGTGCTCACCGGGTGAAGCGAACGCCGCAGACCTCACAGGCAAAGGGCTTCTCCCCGGTATGGGTCCTCATGTGGCGCGGCAGTTTGCCCGCCCCGTGGATGATCTTGTGGCAGACGGGGCACTCCTGAGGCATCTGGGAGCGGCGTTTGCGCACCAGTTTGTCTTGGCCGTCCAGGCCTGGTGTCAGGGCGTCCTGGTGCAGGGAGCTTAGGTAGGCCATCAGGTCAGGATCGATGGCATCCTCATCTGAGCCCAGCTCCTCTGGGGACAGTGGGGGCCCGGTGCCCTGTGCCAGCCCATAGGCTGGGGGATATACCAGCTCCTCTTCTTCTTCCTCACCCTCATAGGCATCGTAGCTTAGGGGCCCCTCAGGAGGTGAGGCAGTCCCTGTGGGGGGGCTGTAGCTGTCCCCCAGCCCACTGCCCCCACTGCTGCCCACTCTGCCTGCTACCTCCTCCTCCTCAAAGGTCAAAGGATGGGCAGGCACTGTGGGCACCTCGGGTACTAGGTGGTTTGCTCGGGCCCCCTTGGTTTGCAGAAAAGCTTTTCGGGGCTTGCGGCTACGTCGGGCAACAGGCCGAGGCGGTGGTGGCGGCGGCGGAAGGGGCACCTGCGGAGGGCTGTCTTCGCCATTGGGGACTCCAGAGGCCGTGGCTGTGGCAAAGGCCTCCAGGTACTGGCGGGCTCGCTCACAGTCATCCTCGTCCGGGCTGGGTGCTTCCAGCCCACTACCCTGCAGAATCTCCATACAAGCAGCGATGACACACGGGATCTCCAGCAGCCGGGCAGCCTGGAGCACAGCCGGCATGTTGGCGCTGCTGGTGGTCAGCGTGGCTGTATAGGCGAATTCGAGCAGGGCCCCCAGTGCCTCGGGCCCTACAAAATCCAGCTCACACACGCCGGCCCCTGCTCCCCCAGGGGCAGGGCCGCCACCTCCAGCTCCCATGACAGCCCCACCACCACCCTCAGTGAAGAGCTTCTTGAAGTAGTGGCTGCAGGCAGCCAGCACAGCCCTGTGGGTGCGATATTCAAGGCCCTGGGTCCGGATGGTAAGGTCGCATAGATGGCCCAGCTGACGCTGCTCATTGAGGCAGCTCAGGAGCTCACTGCTATGGTCCGGGAATGGAATCCCAATCAGGTCATCCTCGGGGCTCCCCATCTTCTCCTGCAAGGTCAAGTAGATGGGGAGGTTAAGAGCGCTCAGCCCTGCTAGAGGGTCTGGGGAAGGAGTGCCAACATTAGCCAACACTTACTGAGGGACGACTATATGCCAGACACTCTTCTAAGCACTTTACACTCATTTAATCTTCCACAACCCTCTGAAGTATGATTATCATCTATTTCACAGACAAGCAAAATGAGGTTCGGACAGGTAAAGTGACTTTCCAAGTTAAGTGCAGAACAGAGTTCAAACCCAGGCAGTAGGCTCAGAGTCCTTATTCTTAACCACTGTACTATTCTGTTCTGCCTCTGTTGAGAGCAGGAATACCGTCTTTCTGGCCCTTTCCTAGAGACCCATCTGCCTCACCTGCCCCATTCCCCATCTCTTTGGAAGGATCACTGGACAGGGAGACAGGATGCCTGGGTCCTGGTTTAGGCTTCATGAAGAATTGGCTGAAGGACTCTGGGTAGCTCTAGCAGCAGCCTCAGCCATCTGAAAAGTGGGGTAATGGTCTTTGCAATGAAAGCTCCTCATAGCCTGGGGAGAGGCCAGTGAAAGAGTTCAGATTCACATTGGACCAAGATCTGCTGGAGGCCAGGCATAGCCAGATGCTTTAACTCAAGTTATCTCTCTAAAGCATTTAGGACACTGTAAAACATGCAAACAAGAGGAGGCAGTTTCCAAGCACCAGCCTCTTCCTCCTTGTGCCTCTCCCCCAGCTACCAAAAGTTCATCTCCTCTTCTAGATCCCCCCTTCTAGAGACCAAATGGGAAACACAGCTCCCAGCATCCCTCCCCCCACATCCTCCCCCCCTCATGGGGCCAAGGAGCAGCCACCTTTTGCTGGGGTGTCTGGGGCTGGCGCGGGTGCTTCCTGCCCCACACAGATAAGCATCGCCCCCGCCCCCTCCCCTACTGCCAATAGGCCAAGTTCCAGTCCCTCCCCTCCCCCACCCCCATCTCTCCCTCCCCATTCCAGGAGAGCCCCCTCTCTTCAGAGGGTAACCACCCTCTATGCTTTCCCCTGAAAGGCACAGCCACAGATGACACAGAGCAGCCAGTAATCCCAAGGCTGGCAGAGGTGTGGGGCAGGGGTTGGGGCATGAGTCCTGCTGGGAAGGGGGTGAGACCTGCTCGAAGTCCTGGCTGTGCTATATCTTGACCTTGGGCAAGTCAGTTTCTCTCTCTGCTTCAATTTCCTCATCAGCTGTACAAGGGGGAGGAGGGTAGGGCTGGGAATAGAAGCCTTTCAGCCCTGACATTTTGTGGGTCTGGAGCAACTGGAGACAATGTTGAGGCCTGAGAAGATCTGGGCTCTGCAGTCAGCCAGGCTTGAGTTTGAATCCTCACTCTGCCACTGATGACCTCTGTGATCTTAAACAAGTGATTTAATCTATGAGCCTCTTTCTTCATCTACCATAGAGGACGATTCCACCTGACTCCTAGGGTTGTGGTGAAGGTTAACTGAGACCAAGTACAGCACAAAGCCTGATGCACAAACAGTAGGGGCTCAACAAATGCCTGGCCTTGGCCTGGCCTCAGGGCAGATTCCACTATACAGGTGGCCTCTGTTAAGAAAACTACTTGGGGGCCGGGCCCGGTGGCTCAAGCCTGTAATCCTAGCACTCTGGGAGGCCGAGGTGGGCGGATCGTTCTGAGCTCAGGAGTTCGAGACCAGCCTGAGCAAGAGCGAGACCCCATCTCTACCAAAAAATAGAAAGAAATTAATTGGACAGCT
>CAUYSK010121518.1:0-13656 GCA_963575035.1 Avahi laniger | reverse complement strand
TTTTTTTCCATTATTATTTCTGTAATAGGCAATGTAAAAGTTTATAGGAAAGGGTATTTTTAATTGTCTGTCTATTTATGTGTATCTTACAGGGGCTTGAAAACTACAGTCCACAAGCTGGCCCCCTGTTTTAATAAAGTTTTATTGAAACACAGCCACACCCATTTGTTTACATACATATGTATGGCTGCTTTCATACTGTAACAGCAAAGTTGGATAATTGCAGTGGCAACCACATGGCCTGCAAAGGCCTGCAATATATTTATTCTCTGGCCCTTTACAGAAAAATTGTTTTGACCCCTGATTTATTAGCTCCATAGACTCTCACAAAATAAATTTTAAACTAAATTGATAGCATATGGGTGCCATATAACCCAGAATAAATAAGTAGTTAAATAGGATAAACCACAGATACAATATGAATCATTCAGTTTTAAAATTTCATAATTATAAGATGCTATGATACTTTTCTTCCTTATACAATTACCGGGTGCTGTAGGAGGTTAATTGGACTAAAAAAGTTGAACAGTCATGTATAAATATAGAACAAATTTATATGAGTAAGGCAATGCTGGAATGCTGGCTTTTTTTTTTTCTTTGTTTTTTTACGATTCCTACCTGTGTATCATCTGTGCAGTTTGTTAGGTTATGGCTTTGCAGAAATGCCCCTCAAAATCCTCATGTTCAATAAATGGTTTAATTGAGCAAGCAGATTAACTACTGAAATGACTAGGTAGAAATTACTAACATTTGATGTTTAAGACAAAGAAAGAAAACGAAGTCCAGAATCAATTGGTTTGAACTATACTAAGAGGCTGGGTACCTGATAGAGATGATTCATTTATGTAGTTAGTATCTTTAAATTATATACAGCACTAGAGGGAGATAGCTACCTAAAGAGTGTGTGGAAATGTAATAGTTTCAGCTTGAGGCACAGATGTCTAAGTGTTTTAAAAATCCAAATATAACTGGAATATGTTTGGTTTTCCCAAGTTGCTATACAGCCACATCTGTCTTTCAGTTCCAGAGGCATTTGTCAGTTTCCTCGATTGAGGTCTTTGCTTGCATTGCTGCAGAGGTTTCTTAACTTTGTTTTATTCTTTTCTGTTGCTCTTCTCTACATTCCCCCCACCCCCACATTCACATTCACAGGACGTTGGCATACAAAGCTTTCAACCAGAAAGGATCCAAAGTTAGTATCATATCCATCTTATTTTAACTCAACAAATTTAAGCAAGTCTTTATTGACCAATTTCAGGTTACTTTGAGAATATCCTTTACGTTCATTTTTGTATTTGTGGTGAATGTTTTGGGATCTGAAAAACCAAAAGAAAAAGCTGTGAAATCTCACGTTACGATGTCAACTCCTCCAAAGAATTTGACTTTGGATGGCCTAATTTCAAAAGATTATACTATGCAGTATGCCTGTTCAAATAAAACTGCACATATTCTTTTCAATATCCATTTTTATATATAGCATATAGTATCTTTGACTATCATCCATTTCTGAGTGATAGATCCTTTGGTGGTTTGCAAAACTCATACTTTTTTAGTATGAGTATGAGTATAGAACCCTATACTGTTCTTTACCTTACTTCCCCATTAAAAAGCAGGGAAAATATTATTAATAATATTTTTCGAGATCACACAAAGTGCCAGGCGCTTAACTAACACATTCCATTGTTATTTCCCTTAGTTTTTGCAACAAGCCTAAGATAGATATTGTTGTCCCACATTTACAAATGATGGAAGGGAAACTCAGAGAAGCTAACTAACTAATCTTTGCAAGACTATTCAAGCAGAAAATGCACAACCTGCTTTTGAATTTAGGTTGGTATAATTCTCACCCAAGTTGAAGATTTTTCTTTTTTTTTTTTTACTATACATACTGATCTCCCTGGAAATATGTGAGAATCTACATTTGAGGCAAATGTGAGGGGTATGCAAAAAATAGACCTGTTTCAACACTGCTTGTAAACCATGTATGGCGGTAAGGCTGTTTGTAGGTTTCACTAATTCTGCTACCAAAGCAGAACGTCTGTTTAAAATGTATTTAGAGTAATTTATTGTATTAATATATTTATACATAGAAATAGGGAATGGTACAATATGCAAATATCAAAGAATGTTCACCTTTCTGATTTTGGCAAGACAAGTAATGCGTGTTAGGCAGGTACTGATTAACTCAGGGGCCTAGATATTAGTCTCAACCTGTCAGTAACAAGGAGGACTGAGGAAAATCAACTAACCTCTCATGGAGCTACATGTAAAGTAAAAGAGTTGGTCCAATTAGCCATTCATCCCTTGAAAGCTATTTTTTTCTTGGTTAAATAAATTCACTTATTAATTTATGCCCTCATAATCTCAAAGATAATTTAAAGTTATTAACAAAAATTAGTTTAAAAATAATTGAGGAGGAAAGCCAATAGACAATTTTAAAAATCAAAAGAAAAGACTCAAGTTGCTTAAATGAAATGCAGCACAAATCCTAAATTGTGGCTCCCTGATGGGTAGAAATTAAGATAGGGCAAGCTGATGCATAACTCATATGACATAGGAGGAAAAGGCTATCAAATCTTAAGGACAAGGTCTATGATTTTGGACTTTGTAATTAAGGGATTGTTGGGAATGCATGCTAGAGGCATGATAGTGCAGACAAACTAAAACTAGTAGCTTTGAATACCAAAGTGGACTTTGATATACATAAGAAATTATGTTCTGGAGAAATAGTTTTTAATTCATAAGCCATACAATGCTTTTTGTAAATCAGCTATATTTTTATATGCAAAGGATTGTTTGCAAATGACTTTTAAAAGCCTTCAGTGGAGTTTTCTGATAAAGAGGGTCATCCTTTTTCTCAAGCAGAAATGAGCCCCCTACTTGAGCGACTTTCAAAGTTTGTAGAGTCCAGGGGTTCCAGATGGTGCCTCAAGGGCCAAGTTAGCCTGCTTCTTTATAAGCAGGGCAACTGCTCCTTTATATGGTTTTCATATTCTTTATGCAAGATTACTTGTGGAAAAAAATAGTTCCACTGATTTAAAAGTAATGATAAAACCACTGCCCCAGTTCAGCTCTTGGATTTTTGTCTCACGTAACCATACTTGTCCTGAGTAAGGCAAGCTTAGAGAGATACTGGGTCAGAGGCTTTCATGCTTCCCTTCTCTGATTTGATTCTTTGAGCAGGTGAGAGAATAAGTTACTATAACTAAAAAAATGTTCCTTAACGATCACTTCATTATTTCACCGCTAAAGCTTCTGATCTATGATTTAGTGTCCTGAGTGAACTTGTCCATAAAGCAAAGGGATACCCTGGTATCCAGAATGCAATGGTTCCTGCTCCTGACTGATCTTGTATTTGCTGCTATATTCTCTGAGGGATGTCAAGATGACAAAACACAGTTCTCACCATTAAAATTTGACTCTATAAAGTAATAAACACATTTTCTAGTACACATCGATATCGGCCTTCTGGATTCACTTGTGTTTAATAATTCTAGGGTAGAATAGCCTCTTTGTGGCCCTGTCTGACCTCTGCCTACACGTGCCAAAACAAGAATAAATACATTAATAATAATAATTAAAATCTCATACATTTATAGAATTTCGCTATAATATTTCACTCTTTCATGTAGCTCCAAGATGGTTTTAGTCCTGCCTAAGTATGACAGAATTTTCAAGTTGGCTACAGAGAGTATTTTTAATATGTTGTTATCCATCACCCTCATTTTATGATAAAAACAGAAGTAGAGAAAATAAATGACTTGTTTAAGGTGACATAATTAGTTGATGACAGACTGGGAACAAAAAATTCCAGTTTTCGCCACTACTCCCTCCCATAGTGAACAGCTACAAACTGTACCATGACATTTCGTTTGTTCTAAGACTAATATTTAAAAAGACCTGAGATCCACATTGATGTGAAAAAGGAGTTGAACAGTAGTTAGTAAATGTGATTCTGATTTGGCCAAACAAAGCTGCCATCTGTTAAGTGCTTCCCTTTCTCTCTCTCTCTCTCTCTGGCTCGCTCTCTCGCTCTCTTGCTCTCTCACATGTATGCACTCACACATGTACACACACGCACCTTTCTTTGTCTTATGTCTCTTAATTCCAACCCTTCTTAGGAGTAAATCTTAGAAATACTTGGAATTTATGGATGGGTAGGTTATGAAGGAACAATCAACTTGAACTGAATTAAGAAAAACCAAAATGAGCCAAGTGGGATGGCATGTGCCTATACTCCCAGCTGTGGTGGCCTCCCTTGAGCCCAGGTGTTTGAGTCCAGCCTGGGCAACATAGTGAGACCTCATCTCAAGAAAAGAAAAGAAAAGAAAAGAAAAAATTGAAAAGTTTATTGTTTCTGCTTCCATCTGTTAGTAATAAATTTTAGCTACAAAGTCAATGCAAATCCAGTGACTATCACCAACCAGGAAACAGTTATACTGTATCTTAGATTAAACTCTGTTGAAAGGAACTTACGCTCTCATTAAATAGTATTTATCCTTGCTTGGCTTTTTTACCTTTCATGCAGAGGAAATAGAAGTCAATAACCAAATCATAGACTCAGATTTTGGTGTTCCTCCAGAAGTTCACTCTAAATAAGCATAATATAATGTACATAATAATTTTTTAAAAGTTTGCTAGACTTGTAGTCTAGAGACCTGGACTCCTCTATTAAATCAGTGTGAACACGGGGACATCATCTAATTTCTTTGGAGCTCATGTTCTTTGTTTGTAGATGACTTAGTAAACTTCTACATCTCTCATGCCCCTTCCAGTTCTAAAATTCTTTAAAATAACGTTAGCCTTTAGAGCTGAATTCTGACCCAGTCTTGTGAAATCTTAGCTGTGGACATTCAGCCACATTTCACCTCTCTTATACTACCTGCAGATGATTTTCTGTGGAAAGGACATTTTAATGGAGATGGAAGATCTCAAAAACATAGTTTTCACTCCACTTCTTACTTCCTCTGAGACTTTTAATAATTTACTCAACCTTTCTACATCTGCTTCCACAGTATAAAATGAAAAAAAAAAAATATACCTCTGTGGCTTAAATAATAGGTTACAGTAAGAAACAAGTGTAAAATCACATATAAACTATAACTCCCCACAAAATATAAGAAATGATGTCTTTAAAATGGAAAGAGTGCTATGGACTTTCTTAAAAGTCTTTGAAATATTGTTCCCTGTCTTAGCCTGCTCAGGCTGTTATAACAAAATACCATAGACTGGGTGGCTTAAACATTTTTTTTCTCATAGTCCTCACAGTTTTCTTGAAGGCTGGGAAGTCCAAGATCAAGGTGTCAGCAGATTTGGTTCTTGGTGAGAGCCTGCTTCCTGGCTTGTAGACAGCTGCCTTCTCTTTGTATCCTCACTTGGCAGAGAGAAAACTCTGAAGTTTCTTCCTCTTCTTGTAAGGACACTAATCCATCATGGGTTTCCACCCTATCTAAACCTAATTATCTCTCAAAGACTCTACCTCCAACTACCATCACACTGCGGGTAAGAAATTCAACATATGAATTTGGGAGGGACACAAACATTCAGTCTATAACACTCACATTAATGCTGGGAGAAAGATGTTAGTGCAATTTAGACATGTTTTCATACCTCCAAAGGAAACGGAAATTCCAAAAGAAATTCAGGTCATTAATAGTTTGAACAAACTATAATTTTGCTATTAAAATTTTGGCAAGAGGCAAAATGCTCTCAAATTCAACATATCAACAGTTAAGCCATCTTTCTTTAACAATTCCATGTATTTTAGATTTCTGTGAGAATGTGAAATTTTAAAGGAACCATAGAAATCAGCTAGATTATCTCTGCATTTTATGGACATGGATGTTGAGACCACCAGAAGGTGAATATTTTAGCTAACTGCTTATTATGGATGGAGACAGGTCCTAAACTGATGGCCCTTCTTCTATATCACATCTTTAGTAGTAGCCATCTCAGCATCCCTAGGGAGAGAGTACATTGTTTAGAGGTTTTGTTCCACCAGGACTTAATGCAGAGACTGTATAGGATTTCCAAATTGTGTGATCGAGTAGGGCAAGCTAGAAGTCATCGCAAAGAGCATATTTTCTACCTCCTTCATTTCGATATGGGAAACTGGGAAGTTAAGTTGCTGGCCAAAGGGTTTAATAGCTAGGGTGCTGGATAATGCAGAAAGCATGAAGGCTTTGAGTGAGGCCTAGGACGGAACTGGGTTCTACCACTTTTTAGCTGTGTGACCTTGGGACAATTAGTTTTAGCTTCCGTGGCCTTCAGTTCCATATCTGCAATTTAATAATAATGTAAAGATGAAACAAGATAACAGACAAAGTGCCCGGTACATAATAAGCACTCACCAGCCCCAACTTCTTTTTCAGCAGCAAATCAAGGACCGACAATCACAATTCTTAACTCCCAGTCTAGGGCACTTTCCATTACACTTCATGTTACATGGGTAACATTGTTCTGAACTGAGGCTATTAAGTGCATTTTTACAAACCTTGTCTTCCAAAGTCAGTCTGCTCACATCTTTAATAATGCAAGAAAGGAGCTGGAAGTTGGCCCACAGAGATTTTTACGAACCAAGGGGTTATTTTTCAATTGCATTTTGTGCCTGTTGTTATGGAAATAGTTGTTTCATAGATTAAGCATTACGATTTTACTGCAAGATCAAGCCTAGAATGGGGTATAACGATGATATCACCCCTATACTTCTTTTCCTTGACAAAATACATTTAAAATGAAAAGAATGGGAGTGAAACTGCTTCAAAAGCACATATTTCTAAGAAAAAAATGATCTCTCCTATAAAAATAGTTTTAAAATGATATATTCTCTTTTCAAAAAAGATCAAAACTGAGGATGGCCCGTAGTGCCAGTGGGATGCTAAGATGCTGCAAAGTTATTAAACACTTCTGTCTTCACTATTGAAACTAGAAAGAGTCCCTTTGACCCTGGAACTTACTTTCAACATTTGGTCTCAAAATATTTTTGCAGTTGTTGAACTAACAGGCTTTCTCCAGTTATTTAGGGATCATTCTCTCAAAACTGTTCTATCTAGTATAGTTTATATTCTTGTATCAGGATGTGTAATTTAACTTCTCTAAAGAAACAAAGAGATGATTTCTAATCTTAATGATAGTTAGTACTGCTTAAAAAAACTGAGGCAGTTCATCCTGTAAAATTTAGCTTGTATCACTGTCTCATTTTAAGCCTGAGACATACCAACCAAGGATACAAGACTTCCATCATCAGTTATATTACAGGAGGAAATCAAGGGGCTGGGTAAATAGCCTGCAGTTCTAAAAGCAAACAATGATCTCATGTGGATGGACTACTGAGATTTCTTCTACTTGGTTCTCTTATTTATTTTTACTCTTTCCTTTTTCCTTGATCTTCTCCCTGGCCTCTGTCTTTGCCTTCTCCTATGTCCTTCAGTGATTCTCGGGAATCAATTGGTTTTGCTGGAAGAATTTGGTTTAAAGAAATTATAAATTTCAATCCTGATCCTCAATTGGTTGAAAGTCCTGAAACTCACTGATGTCATGCCCTTCATTATTTTTAATGTACCAACAAGTTTCAGTACTTAAAAAGATAAGAGAAAATCTATCACCAAATAATGTATCTTTAATGTTATTTTTCTCAATGAATCATAATGTCAGATTAATAGAAATACATATTTTTAATAAAAATTTCCAGTTATAGTAAAATCATTTTGCCTTGCTTTGTTTTAAAGTTGAAGAGGGGCATAGTCTAACTTTGTCATTTCAATAATTTCCACCATATGCCTTTCTGAAATAATATGTCTGTTTCATTAATAAGTCTATTTAAATTCCATTTGCACAGGTTTATATAGATTCACTAGCAGTTACTTTCCCAGTTGGTTTCACTTCTTGACCGCTATCTTTTGGCCATTAGCTGGGAATCCCTGACCTCTGCTGTTGGTTGCTATCACCATTTTTCTTTCCCACTCAACATTTGGAACGTTATTGGCTTTGCCTTCTTTCCTTTTTTTGTCCACTTACTGCAAGTTAATACCTGCACCTACAGAAGTGCCTCCATCACACACAGAGAGATATGCAACATATACACACATATATATGTCAATTAGGTATAAGGAGGTTTTTTAGACACAACATTTCATAAATTTAGGAGGCAAATAAACCTGAGAACCTAGTAAACATTGGAGGTACGTGGTGATGCAAGAGCTAAAAAGCAGCCATCACATAACGTAGTATCTAGAGTAACCTTCTTGTCAGAGTCTAATAAGCCACTCACCAAAAGTGCTTAGCTAAGGACCTGTGCTCAGACGTCTTCTGGAAGTCAGTGGTTACATGACTGCTAGTTACTCCATTAGTGAGAAAGTGATGGCTGCAAAAATCAGAGATTTCCTTAAAAAAAAGTGTGTGTAAATTTGGGAAGCTTCCCAGTGCTATATTGACTGTGCCTATTTATGACAACAGGTTAATTCACTTGTCTTAGATCAACATATAGGTTAATGATTCTTAAGTTGTCACACCTGAATGTTTGTTAACTTGTCGTTTTTCTTGCTTGCTATGTATAACTCTGATGGGCTTGAAAATTGGTCCAGCCAGTGTCTCTTCTCTTCTCTCCTTTCTTTCCCTCCTCTCTCTCATGTCTTTCTCTCTTCTCTCTCTCCTCCCTCTCCCTTGCTTTCTCCCCTTCTTTGTCTCTTTCTCTCACTTTCTCTGAGGTTCATTTGCTTGACTGATTCTGAGTGTCCATAATGACTGTTTGGCATATTCTACAGGCAAAGGTCCCGAGACCCTTTTTGCTGGCTATAACCTCAATGATAATGAGTGGCACACAGTGCGTGTGGTTCGGCGAGGAAAAAGTTTAAAGTTAACTGTGGATGACCAACAGGCCATGACAGGTAAACCACTTGTCCCCATTGACTTTGCTAATGCTAATGCTTTACACTTTCTCATTTTTTGCAGGTGGCTTTTCAAATCAAGGCTCGTACACAACTTGAAGCTTATACACACAATTCATTTTATATTCTAAGTTTTCTCCTAACAATTTTATTTAATGAGCAGCCTGTTAAATGTTTTTCTTCCCCAATGATCAACACATTTTATGTCATTTTTGCCCTTTAATATTTTGAGAAGAAATTATAATATATTTTATTTTTTTTGTCTGATAAATATCTTAGTAACACATAAAATATTGAAGTCATTGTTTGGATGCCAATTTCTGTTTAGTTTCCTTGTTTTTTAAATATTTAGGGGATAAAGAGCAGCAAGTTCTACTTCTTAGCTTCTAGGTAAATTGATAGATATACTGGCATTCTGTTAGGTGACCCACTTTTTCACTTCAAGCTATAATAGATCATTTTTGGCCATTTAGCTCAGTTGGTTAAACTCAAGTATTAAGAATGTCAAGTTCAATTCCCAATTTGTAGTTTCCTAACTCAGATGAGCTATACAAAGCTTGACCCTGGAGACATAGGGAAACCAAATGAAAGAGGAATCAGTGTGCCTTTATTTTCTCTGACAATAACTCCAAGCACATGACCCACTGGGATATTAGCTTCTCTTTCTTTTTTAGAGAACAGCTCCATGTTAATTATTCTAGTAAAAAGCACAAGATGGTCCTTGTGCAATGGAGAAGTGCCTGTTCATTCAATCCCAAAGAGGTTCCCATGCTCAGAGGGCAATCAGCTCTATCAATGTGGAGATATCAAGTGTAGTGTTTTAACTTTTGAAAGAATCATTCCGTAACTAAGAGAAGGAAGGCAGAAATTTTAATAATGGCCGTTCTGACAGAGTAAGGTGATATCTCATTATGGTTTTAATTTGCATTTCCCTGATGATTAGTGATGTTGAGCGTTTCTTCGTATGTTTCTTGGCCATTTGTCTATCTTCTTTTGAAACACTTCTGTTTATGTAATGATTTTTAAGAGTAAATCAGCCTTGATTTATATAGTACAGAAAAGGTTTCCAAAAGTAGCAATGAAAACTTGGAATTGAGGCTTAAATTTAGAATGGGATTTTTTTTTTCCCCAAACATCTTAGTGGCCACTTGAAGCCACCATGAATCAGGGAAACAATTGAGGTTTCTTATTAAATTTTACAGCAAGTCAGAAATCACTGAACGGGAAGAATTTTAAAAAGGAAAACACAAGGGACTCTTCATGCAAAGTCCTACATTTTCTGACATCTGTTAAGTCTGTTGAACATAGGGCAGTACATACTCCAGCTGTTCATGAGAATGTCTGCACCTCACCTAGGGTAATGAGAATAGCAGTTGCCAACAGAGGAGCTCAAGGAGGAAGATTTTCTAGGTATAATGTTGTACAAACTATGTGCAGTCCATAAGTGGGAAGTCGCTGGGTTTCAACTCATCACTTTGTCTAAAGAAATCTGGTATTGTGTGTTTCATATGTGTGTGCATGTCCTTTGTTAAAAAAATATTCAGCATATATCCAGTTCCTCAATCCTAAAAGCCAGGGATAATTATCCCCCTTCACCATTCTGCACATTTTTAGTAAATCCTGTAAGTTATATCTGAAAATTATCTCATTTTGTCCATTGTTTTTCATTTCTGCTGCAACCACCCTAGTTTAAACCCTCTCCAATCTATTATACTGACAAAGGGATCACGCACACCCACATACACACATACAGCCCTTTTGAGTCATATCTCACTTCTGCTTAAGGCCCTGCAATAGCTCCTAATATAATCAGAAGACACTGTGTGAGATCTGGTCCCTGGTGCTCCTTCCAATCTCATGTGAACCACTAACTTGGCTTGCTCACAACCCTCCATCTATGCTGTCTAGCACTTTCTCATGCAAAGACTTTTGTTCACCTGTCTTCCCTTCCTGGAATCCTCCTCTTGATTCTTCTCCAGGTCTTAGCACAGCTTTCTCCTTTTAATCCTTCAAATCTAGCTTAAATATCAAATCAGGCACCTGCTCCTATTCCACATTTACTAACACAACACCCCATTCATCAAATTCATACCATTTCTCTGAGATTTGTTATTGTATATTTAATTATATCCTATCTTTTTTAGTCTGCCTTCCCCCAGTAGACTGTGAGTTTTATGAAAACAGGGGCTGGGTTCTATTCTTCTCAACCCAATATCACCATTATGTAGCATAGCACCTAACACATGTACCATACACTGAGTAACTTTAAGTTAATTAACAAGTGAATATAAGGCTTGGGGGTTATTTTGTTCCACATCAGAAATTTAACCCAGCTCAGAGCAACACTGAACCTAAAATAGGTAATCTTGCTATATGTTTTGGTAAAAAAATTGGACTTAGATGTTGAGATTTCTGAACAAAGACACCATCCAAGAAACGTGTTCTGGTGGTTGTCTCATAGGAGACTATTGCCAATCTGCTATACCCCAGACACCTTGGTTGGAGGCATTTTGCTAATTTCAAATTCTCCTTTCCACTAAATCTTTATAAAAGACAATACATTTTAAAATGATTAGAATCTTAAAATATTTTCTTCTTCAAAGTCCTTTTTTTTTTTACTGAATCAACACACGTATATATGATAGTAGAAGTGGATACACTACTGATAAAAATTAAACACTGAAGTAAATTCTGAGGGAAAAATAATTTTTTAAAAGGCAGCAGTCAGTTAATGTTTTCTTAGTCAGGGGATATTGGCTTTTAGGTGCTAATTCTCCCCCATGAACAAGCATATGTGCCATTACTGTCTGTGTGATTTATATAATGTACTTAATGATATAAATATACATATTAAAGAAAGAATATGCTCTTGAATATAGACCATGATGTTCTTTCTTGTAACAGGGCCATGATTGCTTCACACTGTTTTACTACCTTTTTGTTATTTATGTTCTGCATACATATTCTATTCCTTTGAGAAAGAAAATCTGGTATTGTTATTTTTGTCACTGAACGTCTTAGTCCTGCTAAACAAAATGGTCTTTCCTATTTCAGAGCTGCCAAGAAGTTGACAATATGGGGTAATATTTAATTTCAAATATTAGAAATATTTTGTCTGGATTTCTTTTTTACTATTTATTCATCAATAGAGCCTTTAAGAAGAAATGTGTTCACTGAGTTAAGACTTAGATTTTGATATAGCAAAAATGATAAAAATAAGCATAAGGGACTATCAAAGCCCAGGTGATTTTTAAGCTTTTCATATTCTTCATTCTATATAGCATCTTAATTCAATGTTGCTGGTGTCTCTAGAGTTTTATATTTGGAAATTATTAAAGGTTAATTTTATTTGCTATCAAAGAGATAGCTCCCCACAGAGCAGTATTGAGGTCATTGAACAAGAACTGAAGAAAGAGAGGGAAATGATGTCATATGAGAAACCAGAATTACTAAGGATGTAATAATATTTCAGCATCAAATACACAATCAGGAGGCATGGTGTTGGAGGTGGGGAGAAAAGAGACAGTTATTTACAATGATTTCTTTGTTGTTGACAGAAAAGTTTTCAGAGAGGGAATCAGAACAAATCAATGGCTGCAAAGAGAACATGCCAAGGCAAACTGGAATCCTGTTACCAGGACCAAGAACTAGTAAAGAGTGTTTGAAAATTAAGTAAAGTACAGATCAGGAGAGAGTTTTGTACACCAATGAGTTTATATCATCGAAGTCAATTAACTAAGGACATAAACAGTTTTTCTTTTACACCAAAAAACATAACTTCTAAATTTTACTTACAAGCATTTCCTTAAAATGCCATCTATTGGATGTTGGGCAGGGGGGAGGGGGAGGGGGTAGGGGGAGGGAGGAGGAGGGGACGGGTATATGCATACACAAAGAGTGCCATGCACACCACCCGAAGAATGAACATATTTGAAACTCGGACTTAGGGGGGAGGGGGGCAAGGGCAAAATACATAACCTAAACATCTGTACCTCCATAATATGCTGAAATAAAAAAAAATGCCATCTAATAGTTTACAGTCTTAACTAAAGAAATAGAAATCTGTCAAACTGGTTGATGGGGACCCATGTAGGTGGGTGTTCAATCTTTATTTTACCTGGGAAGAAAGTTTAGTGCATTGTCTCAGGAGCTGATTCTGAGATTAGCTCTAATTAATATTTTCTTTAAGATTATGGATGATAAGATAGGGTGAACTTGATAAAATTTCCAATTATGACAAATTGGGTAGGGAAACTAGTACATGAAGAACTTAATTGCAATTTAAATGACCATTTTGAATTAGAAGAGAGTGAATGATGGTTTAATTAGACAAAAGCAAAATGCTGGAAGTGAAAAACGGGCACCGATAAGAGTTACTTATATTTATATTGTGCTTCACTATTTAGAAAACAAGTTTACATCTTTATTTTACCTTCAACCTTGCAAGCAGGTACAATTATCATTCTGGTTGTAAAGATGGGTCTAGGTTGGCTTTTAATGAGTTTGACATGGAAATGTGGTGAGATGGAGAGGAATGAGGGTGGAGTTGAGTAGTCAATTGTTCAATAAATCCATAGCTAAGCTTCGCACTAGGATGTTTAAAGAAGATTATGCCTTGTGGCAATGTGAGCTAATTTTACTGGTGTTATCAAAATTGGGCATGCCCTGAATTAGTGTATTGTGCTCAATTTAGTTATCCAAAGCACAGTGCAAGGAAAATGGCATAGGTCCAGAGATCAAGACAATTTCTAATGTGTTTGGGAGACTGATG
>CAUYSK010121517.1:0-11296 GCA_963575035.1 Avahi laniger | reverse complement strand
CCAATTAATTTCTTTCTATTTTTGGTAGAGGTGGGGTCTCACTCTTGCTCAGGCTGGTCTCGAACTCCTGAGCTCAGAATGATCCGCCCACCTCGGCCTCCCAGAGAGCTAGGATTACAGGCGTGAGCCACCACGCCCGGCGAGAGTCGGTATTTCTAACAAGCTCCCAGGAGATGCTGTGGCTACTGCTCTGGGGGTCACGCATTGAGGAGTGAAATCCTGAATGACATTTTTTTAATCTCTTTTTTAAACCTTCAGCTTCTCCCCCATGCACCCAACCAAAAGATGAATCAAAATCATGAACTCAGAAATACAAAAGCCACGGTAAAGAATAAATGGCTGATTTTGAGAGTGCTGCTGATGACAAAAAAATTTAAAACTGGAACATAACAGAATTCAAATTGTATCTTCTAAATCTATTAAAATAAGAATAAATAAATGAAACAGGAACAAATAGTGAACTGAAGGCTCTACTTGGATGCTATAATCAATTGGTTATTGGAACAGCATAATAAGCATCCAGGAAAATGCCATTTAAAAGTTGAGTATAAATGAGACAAATGGAGCTTTAAAAAGATGTGCTGTCTAAATATAAAATGCAAACATTAAAAGAGCTGATGGGAGATATATGCTGCAGCACAATATTAGCAGGGGATTTCAATGCCCCATTTTTAATAATGGATCATCTAGGCAAAAAAATCAATAAGGAAACATTGGATTTGAACAGTACTTTAGATCAAATGGACCTAACAGACATATACAGAACGTTTCATCTAACAGCAACAGAATGAAGATACATTCTTCACAAGTGCACGCGGGACATTCCCCAAGACAGATCACATGTTAGGCCACAATTTGAACATAACAAATTTGAGAAGACTGAAATCGTATTGAGTATCTTTTCAGGCCACAGTGATACGAAACTAGAACTCAGTCCAATTATGTGGAAATTAAACACTATGCTCCAGAACAACTGTTGGGTCAAAAAAGAAATTAAAAGATATATTAACACAACAAAAATGAAAACACAACATGCCAAAAAGTATGAGACACAGCAATAGGAATTATAACAGGGACGTTTATAGCATTAAATGCCTATATCAAAAAAAAAAGCTCTTAAACAATGTAACATTGCACCTCAAGGAACTAGAAAAAGAAGAACAAATTAAATCCAAGATTAGCAGAAGGAAGGAAGTAACAAAGATCAGAGCAGAAATAAATGAAATAGAGACTAGAAAAATAGAAAAGATCAACAAAACTAAGAGGTTTTTTTTTGAAAAGCTAAATAAAATTGACAAACTCTTAGCTAGACTAAGGAAAAAAGAGAAAAGACTCAAATAATAAAATCACAAATGAAACAGAAGACATTACAACTGAGAGCACAGGTACAAAGAATCATAAGAAACTACTATGAGCAATTATATACCAACAAAATGGATAACTCTTGAAGAAATGGGTGCATGGGTTATATTTTATGAAAATATAACCTACCCAAACTGAATCATGAAGAAATAAAAAATATGATAGATTAATAATGAGTAAGGAGGCTAAATCAGACTAATAAATAGTCTCCCATCAAAGAAAAGTCCAGGACCAGAAAACTTCATGCCTGAATTCTACCAAACATTTTAAAAAGAACTAATATGAATCCTTCTCAAACTCTTCCAAAAACTGAAGAGGAAGGAGTACTTCCAAACTCTTTTCATGAGTCCAGCATTACTCTGATTCCAAAGTCAGACAAGGACATTACAAGAAAAGAAAACTACAGGCCAATATCCCTGAGAAACAGAGATGCAAAACCTCAGTGAAATTCTAGCAAACTGCATTCAACAGTACATTAAAAGAATCATTCACCACGATCAAGTGGGATTTATCCCTGGCATGTAATGATGGTTCAGCATACACAAATCAATAAATATGATTCACTATACAGAATGAAGGGAAAAACCCATGTGATAATCATAATAGATGCAGAAAAAGCATTTGACAAAATTCAACATCCTTTCATGATGAAAAGTCATATCAAAATGCGTATAAAACGTCTCATCGAAATGCTCCTTAACACAATAAAGGCCATATATGACAAACCCACAGCTAACGTGATCCACAAACATTGGCAGTTTTTCCTCTAAGATCAGAAACAAACCAGGATGCCTGTTCTCACAGTTTCTGTTTTACATAGTACTGGAAGTCCTACCCAGGGCAATTGAACAAGAATAAGAAATGAAAGGCATCCAAATATAAAAGAAAGAAGTGAAATTATCTCTGTTTACTAATGACATGATCATATACACAGAAAACCTTAAAGACTCTACCAAAAAGCTGTAGGGATTGATAAATAAATTCAATAAAGTTGTAGGTTACAAAATCAACATACAAAAATCAATAGCATTTCTATACACTAACAATGAAGTATCTGAAAAAGATATTAAGAAAACAATCCTCTTTACAACAGCATTAAAAAAATAAAATAGGAGTAAATTTAATCAACAAAGTGAAAGATCTGTATGTCAAAAACTATAAAATATTGATGAAAGAAATTGAAAATGACACAAATAAATGGAAAGATATCCTGTGTTCATGAATTGGAAGAATTAATATTGTTAAAATGTCCACACAATCCAAAGTGAGCTACAGATTCAATATAATCCCTGTCAAAATTCTAATGTCATTCCTCACAGAAATATAAAATACAATCCTAAAATTCACATGGAACCGCTAAAGACTCCAAATAGCCAAAACACTCTTGAATGAAAAGAACAGAGCTAGAAGCATCACACTCTCTGATTTCAAAATATAGTAATCAAAACAGCATGGTACTTACATAAAAAGAGACACATCAACCAGTGGAATAGGATAGAATGCCCAGAAATAAATCTATGCATGTACAACTGATTTTCAACAAGTTGCCAAGAATACCCAACGGGGAAAGGACAGTCTCTTCAATAGATGGTGAGGAAACTGGATATCTATATGCAGAAGAATGACATTGGACCCTTATCTCGCACTATATATAAAAATCAACTCAAAATGGATTAAAGCCTTAAATGTAGGACCTGAAATTATAAAACAACTAAAAGAAAACATAGGGGAAAAGTTTCGTGACATTGGTCTGGGCAAAGAATTTTTGCATATGACCCAAAAGTACAGGCAACAAAAGTAAAACTAAACAAATAAAATTGCATCAAACTAAAACGGTTCTGCACAGTAAAGGAAACAATTAACAGAATGAAGAGACAATCCACAGATTGGGAAAAAATATTTACAAACCATATATGTGATAAGGGGCTAATATCTAAAATACAATATGTAAGGAACTCAAATAACTCAATAGCAAGAAAACAAATAACCTGATTTAAAATGGGCAAAAAACTTGAATAGACACTTCTCAAAAGAAGATATACAAAAAGCCAATAGTATATGAAACAATGTTCAACATCATTAATTATCAAGGAAATGCAAATCAAAACCACAATAAGATATCACCTCATACCCGTTAGAATGGCTATTATCAAAAATATGAAAGGTAACAAGTGTTGGTGAGGATGTGGAGAAAAGGAAAACTTTGCACACTGTTGGTGCAAATGTACATTAGCATAGCCATTTTGGAAAACAGTATAGAGGTTCCTCAAAAAACCAAAAATAGAATTACTACAAGTTCCAGCAATCCCACTTCTGGGTATATTCAAAGGAATTAAAATCAGTGTGTTGAAGAGATATCTGCATTCCCAGGTTCATTGCAGCACTGTTCACAATAGCCAAGATACGGAAACAACCTAAGTGCCCATCAACAGATAAACAGATATAAACAAATGTGGTATGAATGCATAATGGAATACTATTCAGTCTTTAAAAAGAAAGAAATCCTGTCATTTCCAACAACATGAATGAATCTAGAAGACATTATGCTAAGTGAAATAAGCCAGGTACAATAAAACCAAATACTACATGGTCTCACTTACAGGCAGAATCTAAAAATTCGAACTCAGAAGAGTAGAGAGTAGAACGGAGGTTACCAGAGCCTGAGGCATAGGGCAGTAGGGAGGGAAAGAGATGTTGGTTAAAGGGTACAAAGTTTCAGATAGACAGGAGGGGTAGGTTCTGGTGATCTATTGAACAACAAGGTGACTATATTTAATAATAATGTATCACGCATTTCAAAATTGCTAGAAGAGTGGATTTTAAATGCTCTTGTCACAAAGAAATTATAAGAATATGAGGTGATAAAAATGCCAATTGGCTTAATTCACTCATTCCACAATGTATCCAAGTATATATCACACTGTACCACATAAATATATACGATTATTATTTGTCATAAAAAATAAAAATTAAATTAAAAAAAAAGATGTGCTGGACAAAGGTACCCTGAAGGCCAATATTTATACATAAGAATAATTAGGAGAATTAAATGGATGTTGATATACTGCTTATAAGAACTGTTTCCTGACAAAAACCTTCCTATGGTAACAAAGAACTTAAGTTTCAAGAGAAATGCTTTATGAACTCTTTAAGTTTTATTTTGTAATTATTATACATTGTATCATTGAAGTAGAAGTTCCCCTAATCTATTTACATAAAATTTTACTTGCTTGAATAATAAGAAACTAAACAAGACTGATTTTCATTAAATCTTGCTGATTTTTAAAATAACTCACTTAATTTTCTGCTAAAAATGAACTTCAACTTCGTGAATTTAGCTTAGCAACGTAAAACACCGGCAAGACTGAGACATGTGTAAATGAATTCTGGTAAAATGTACCAAGTGTAAGTGCTCCAGTACAGATCTTTATGAGCTTGTGTTGTTCTGTTATCAATTTTAACTCTCCTTTTATTGTAAACACCATATTGAAATGTGTCCTGTTATTTCTCTTACGAATTTTGTAAGTGTAGAGCTCCCAGAGTGTGTTAGTGTGTTCCACAGAATACCAAAACACCCAGATCATCTACCATTTTGTTCAAATAACACTGGGAAATGTTACATGTCTTTCTTTCTCTTTGAGGTTTATATTGCAGATTGACATGCTACTAAAGGCTCTGTCACTAAAGTCTCTTGCAAAAAATTAAAAAACCAACATAAAACTTCTCAACCTTATTTAGGCCATAGACGCCCCCACCCTTCTTGTCCCCACCACCCCCCAACACACATTAACATCCCAGGGCACACATTATAAAATGCTGTTCTAAAGTCACAGACCTAATAATAGAGGTTGGGGGAGTCAGAAAATATTTTGGTCCATTCGATTTCTTTCATTCTTCTTTCTGCTCCCTCAAAAATATCTATTTGGGTATATAAATAGCACCCATGAACATTTCTGATAAGAAAGGGTTTCAGGTAATTAAAGCCCAGGATAATTAAATTATGGTCTATATTTAATTAGTACTTTATAGTAATTAAATGAACTTGTATTCCACTTAAAGGCATGACTTTGGGAGTTGATTATCTATAAGTAATTTTTTAAGCAATAATTCTGTCCCTGTTGAAACATCAGTTTGAGAAATGGATGAACTTGGTTTCCTTAGACTCCACCATGCCTTACATCCTGTATCTCCTTTCACTGATGAAGGATGAGCAGGGACATCAGAATCTATAAATTAATTAGATTGTATAGTAAAGCATGAGGAAAATAAAAATCTAGAGCCCTCTGCAAACTCAGGAAGCAGATCAGTGTTGAACATTGTCCATTACTATAGTTAGCCTGGACTGCTTGATTGACAGGTTATGTCAAACATCCTTTCAATGCTGCTTTTCTACAAGTTTGTGTACAAACAACCTACAGGCATGACACAGCAAACCCACACACAGACACTAGTTTTGCTTTATGCATTCAATCCAGCACAGTGAGTACAATCTCTGTTTTCTGGCAATCTGCCTCTTGAGCCCTGGAATTGGAGAAATTCTAAGACAGGCCACTCCTGTACTGAAATATCAGATGTACAGTTAAGAGAAGCCAGCTAAGAGTGATAACTCATTCCTGTAATCCTAGCACTTTGGGAGGCCAAGGTAGGAGGATTGCTTGAGCCCAAGAGTTCGAGACCAGCCTGAGCAAGAGCAAGACTCCATCTCTACAAAAAATAGGAAAATAAGCCAGCTGTGGTGGTGTGTGCCTGTAGTCCCAGGTACTTGGGAGGTTGAGGCAGGAGGCTCACTTGAGCCCAGGAGTTGTAGGTTGCAGCGAGCTATGATGATGCCACTGCACTCTAGCCAGGCAACAGAGCGAGAACCTGTCTCAAAAAAAAAAGAAGCCAAAGAACACATTTATGTACTCTATACTGGCACCAGTAGTACATGAATACTCTGGCTGAAAATTATAATAAAAGCAAGCTGAGATGCATAGGAAAAGGGACAAGAGCCATAGGAAATACAAAAGAAAGAAAATCCAGGCAGAGTAAAGGAGAACGATGGTAAGAGCAGCACGGATTAGAAATAGTGGTGTGGAAAAGCAAGTAGCAAGTCCTCTGATGCCTGAGGGAACAGAATAAGTGACAAAGAAACCAAGAGTGGTTTTGTGCATGGAGGGGGGACAAAGCACCTCCTTGCCATTAAAAGTGTAGCAGTGAATGAATTCACTTAGTCACTCATTGATTCATTCGCAAATACTGAGTTCTCTCTGTGTGAGTAGCTTAAACTTGATTCACTTCCAAATTCCCACTTTTATAATTTTAAAATTTTATTATTATTTAAATTTTATTATTCTAAAATTGTCTGGCTTTATATATTTATATACTTACAGGATCGTGAAAGTTCTCAGAGATAATAGAGATGGATACTATATTTTTTATGAGAAGGGACGCCAGCGAGGGTCAACGCTAAGTGGACCAGATCCCCGTCCCAGTCTCCCCCGTCTGTGTGTAACATGCAGCCTTCTCCCATGTACACACACTGAAGGAGAACAACAGAATCCAGAGTTGACTAAGACAAGCCTGATTTGACTGAATCGTCCCTGAATTTCTGAAGGTAAGTCTCCATCACTGGGTGGATTTGAGACTCAAGATAGAAGTCAGTTATAAAAAAAAAATTTTAAATACAATCTTTGTATATCTAGGCTTGTGGCTCAGGAAAGTTATGTTCTTGGGTTCGTTCTGAAAGAAATATTGAAAAAAATTCCATTCCCCAAATTTTCTAGTTAAAATCTAAGGACAGGATATAGTACCTCTATTTAACAGCAAAAATGGTATCATGTTTTCATAAATTCAGTACTTTCCTACTTTTGAAAGAACAACTTATTTTAGATGCAAAGGCTTATATTCAAGACTGACGATGAAAATAGACTTTTCAAAAAACCATTTTACAATCCCATAGTTTTTAATTTAGTTTTACAGTGTTCAGATGGTAATATGAATAGAAATGGTGACTCAATTACTTTTCAATTGAAGTACCTTGATGAATATATATTCATTTTCTCTTGGCAGGGAATTATTATTGCCTTAAATTTAATCTTAGTTCTGCACATGCTGCAGGAATTTTCATGGCTAAACTCTTTTAAATGATTTTAACTTATGATTCATCTACTGTGAAAAATGAATGTACTCTACCCACAATAAGGCAAAATGACAAGTAGCAGACTGTAGATGACTTTAAATTTGATTTTCTAGAGATATTTTATTAAAACATTTCTCTTAGGTGACTAAAAATCATGCCCTTTGATTCATTTCAGGGGCAAAGTTGGAAGATTGGACTGAGTGGGAGTGTGTGCACTTGTCCATGCACTCAGTAAATACAGAGTTTAGCAGAAAATGGGTCAAGGCCAGAGGCTCTGCTCAGAGAAAGAAAAGCAAAGCAACCTTCAGGTCTAGAAGTCCACTGAGAAAGGAAAGGCCAACTGTTGTTCTCTAAGGATACAGCTGTGGCCCCTGATCCCAAGGGAAAGGTTGTTCACTCTCTGCCCTAGTTTGAAACGACCTATGGGCAAAAGGTAGAGGAGAACAGGGTCTAGACTATAGAAATAGATCAGAAGTCTGCAGGTGAATCTACATCACATGATTCCAAGACAGAGGGCAAAACTTGCCTTAGCCTCACACATATTAAGAGTATGTACACTACAGAATTCAAAAAAATTATTCCATAAGTCAGTATCAATGCCTCTTATACTTATCTCTGCTTAGAAGAGTGTACAGATGGACAAATGCCAAGAACTGGGAGATATAAAGGCATGTTTTAGGTAGGAAGGATGGCTGTGATCAACCTAACTTGGTCTGGTGAACCCATCTTGCCCCAGGAAGGGTCTGGATAATGTGAGTTGTATTTATTCACATTGTAAGTCAGGGAACAAATGGCAGGAGCAGTTGTATTTGTGCCCATAGGGGAGGAAACATTCACTTTTAAAGGACAGGTAAAAGATGGGTTTTGAAGGACATCACCTAACTGGGAAAAATCTGTAATCACAGCCATTTCCGACTCTTCTGAGTCACATAATCTTATTCTAACCCTTGCCTCCCCTCCGAGTCTTGAATACACACACACACACACACACACACACACACACACACACACAGAGCTATGTTATCTGAGCTAATTACTTAAACTTTACTTTTCTCTTTTGTAAAATGAGAGTATTAGTATCAACCTTCTAATTCTGTTGTGAGAATCAAATGAGATGACCATGTGAAACACTTAGCATAACATCTATCTGGCAGGCAGTAAAAGTCAATGTGAGATTGCAGTCATTGTTGCAAATTAGTACTATGTTTTTGATTCAATAGACACCCCAAGTATGTACACAGATATTGATGAAGTGTTCTACAGTTCACAATTTAATTGGATTTATCAATGAATCATCTTGAACAGATTTATGCACTAAAATCATTGAAGGCCAATGTAAACAAATAAGCAAACAAAAAAAACACCTCTGAGCTTTGTTCAAGTGTCAAAGATAGATATCTTACAATAACATCATATATGTGTTCTTGGAAAACTTCATATTTTGCAAAATTTGCACACTGAAAATAATAGGGCCTTTGGGAAAAATAGCTTTAAGGACAGAATATTGAAAAACCAACACAACTTTGACATCAGCACTCTAACACAACCCGTTGGAATCCTAACAAGAAATTTTATCAATATGGTTACGTTTCCATGGGCATTTGCTGTCGAACCTCTGCGGCCATTTACCCCTGAGTCATGCTTCCTTTCTCTTTTAAAATGAATGTCCTTGGAAATAGTCACTTCCTTAGCAATCAGTTTAACCAAAATTTCAAAGATCATCCAAGAGTAGCCTTCCTTACCACTAATTTTTCTTTTAACATGAGGGAAACGCCTTCAAGCTTCTTTGTCTTTACTTGAAATTTCCCAGAGACCTTAACATAGTAGAAAATCTAGCAGTTTTTGAAGCCACTAAACAAGCCACATTTTGCACAAAGAAAAGGTATTTCTGCAGGATAAATAGCTTTTATCTTAAAGTCTTAATATACTGTGAAACTTTTTGTTTGTATGAGAAAGCTTGACTCTCAAACATTAACATGCTGAAGGAAATTACAGGAACCCACATAGCTTCCATTGACCTCATTTTCCTATTTACCAATCATGTATGAGCTAATTAGAATTAAAGAAATGTGAGAGAACAGACTGTATGGTTGAATCATCATCATTATAAAAATAAGTGTAAGCCTTATTGCCTTGTGGAAAAACTACTTTCAATCAATGATAAGGCATGTTCTAATAGCAGTCCCCAAACTTTTTGGCACCAGGGACAGTTTTCACGGAAGACAATTTTTACATGGATCGAGGATGGGGGGGAGGTGTGGGAGGAATGCTTTCAGGATGATTCAAGCACATTACATTTATTGTGCACTTTTTTCTATTATTATTCAATTGTAATATATAATGAAATAATTATACAACTCACCATAGGTTGGGGACCCCTGTTCTAAAAGATAAAGTGTTACAGAGTTGAATGACTATCTAGTAAAACTGAGCGGTACGAATGTAAAAAAACTCTGTCAAAACTGCTTTTATAGGATACGTTGTGTCTTTCACATTTCAGGAAGGCTTTGGAGGAAAAATGAACCCAGATTGGTGGGCAGCAGTGGAACCAGATCACCCCTCTCTCTGGGGCTTTCCCGGTGATTGCATAGCGCCCTGTGATTTTAGGGTAAAGACTATCTGTTCTTTTCCGTGACTTATGGAAACCAGGCACTTTGCTCCAAAGAAAAGAGTGGTGACATTTTTAAAACTTTGGCTAACCCCCAAGAGCAATTGCAGCAGAACTTTGGCCACTGTTGGATCGTTTCCATCTCTCTCCCACTTAATTGACATATGAGTGACACTTAGATCTGCTTTCACAGTCTAGTGAATCTGAATCCCAAGACATCTCCTTCCTGGTATTGTAGGTAAAAGGGAATAGAAAGATGGAGGGCAAGGGATTTTTGGTTCTGAGATAATACATGCGAACACACACACACACACACACACACACACACACGTACATTCATGCACACACTACGTGTATGTGTGGTCTTGTTAATTGCAGTGTGGAGAATGGCCCTATGCAGCCACAGCTGAATTGGGCAATAAAAGAAAGGTTGTTCTCCCTTCCTCACATGCAGTACTCAGCCTTCCCTGTAAGTATATTTTGAACAAATATTTGAAGGATATTAGTTCGAAAGGGAACAAATTATTAGCCTTTCTGGGATATAAGTATATTTCAGTCCAATGTTGTTTGAGAAATTTGACACCAACGTCCACCTTACTTCCAGCAAGTTCGAACTCCACCTCACATCACAGCACCCGTCCTGTCCTCAGGAACGTTCGTGGAGCTGGTTTGTTACTCTCAGTAACTACTCGCATTGACTTGTCTGCTGCTGCTGCTGGATGCTTCTGCTCTGGCCTGGGGCTCCCATTTCATTAATTATTCTTTGACCACAGATCTGTGACTAGCCCCTCCACTCATGCTCAGTCCACTGTCCTTCTCTCCATCTGGGACATGGTTCTCACTGGGCTCTGTCTTCACTGGTGTCTCCCATGTGACACCATATCAGGTGGGCACTACTGGCTGTCTAATCTGAATACCAACATCTTACCCATTTCACTCTTCTCCTGGGTTTTCCACCTGCTACCTTTTGTTGAACATTGTGGACACTGACCACCTGCTTCTGCCCCGTCCCCTCTCTCCAGAAAGCCTGGTGCCTCTCTGGTCCTTCTGCATCCCGCTGCCCTTGGACGGGCTCCTTCCTCAGAGCCTCATCCCTATAGACCTTTCTAGTTCATGCCCCATCACAATCGTTCCACTGAACTACTTGCCTTGCTGTCCCCCCAAATGTAACCTATTTTTTTTTTTTTTTTTTTTTTTTGAGACAG
>CAUYSK010121513.1:0-20442 GCA_963575035.1 Avahi laniger | reverse complement strand
TGCAATGTGCACCACCCAAATGATGGACATATTTGAAACTCGGACTTAGGGAGGGAGGTGGGGGCAAGGGCAACATATGTAACAGAAACATCTGTACCCCCATAATATGCTGAAATAAATTTAAAAAATTAAAAAAAATTAATGTAAAAATAAATGATGTACAAAATATACAAATTTTTAAATAAAAAACATTTGCAAAGTACATATATGGCAAAGCATTAGTAATTAGAATATATAAAGAACTACCAAAACTCAACAGAAAAAAATCTAATGAGAAAATGGGCAAAAAGCATAAAGAAACATTTCACTGAAGAGGATATGCAGATGGTTAATGAACATATCAAAATATGTTCAACATCATCAACCATTAGGGAATTGCAAATTAAAAAAACAGTGAGATATCATTACATACCCATCAGAATGGCTAAAATAAAAATGGATACATCAAAAGCTGTCAAGGACGCAAAAAATTAGATCACTCATACATTGCTAGTGGGAATGTAAAATAGCATAGCTACTCTGAGATACAGTTTGGCAGTTTCTTTCAAAACTAAACATGCAATTATCATATGATCCAGCACTTGTACTCCTAAGCATTTTAATCCAGAGAAATGAAAACTTCTGTTCACAAAAAATATATGCAATTCTTTTTTGAGACAAAGTCTCACTCTATCACCCAGGCTAAAGTGCAGTGGCATCATCACTGCTCACTGCGACTTTAAACTCTGAAGCTCAAGCAATCCTCCTGCCCCAGCGTCCTGATTGAGTAGTTGGGAATACAGGCATGTGCCACCGCCCCTGGCTTTTTTTTTTTTTGTACAGACAGAGTCTCGCTCTTGCTCAGGCTGGTCTCAAATTCCTGACCTCAAGCAATCCTACCTTGGCTTCCCAAAGTATTGGGATTACAGGTATGAGCCACTGTGCCCAGTCAATAGCAACCTTGCAGTAATAGCCAAAAACTAGAAACAATCCATAATATCCTTCAGTGAATAAGTGTTTTTTAGCAAAGTGTGGTGCATTCATGCTATGGAATGTTACTCAGCAGTAAAAAAGAATAAACTATTGCTACATTCATCAACCTGGACAAATATCCATAGAATTATGCTAAGTGAAAAAAGCTAATCCCAAAAGTTACCTTTTTATGATTTCATTTGTATAAGATTCTTTAAATGACAAATTTGTAGAATAGAGATCATGTTAGTGGTTGTCAGGGGTTAAGACCAGAAGAAAGGGGTGAGTGTTGGAGGGAAGAGAGTGTTGCTATAAAAAGGGTAACATAAGGGATTCTTCTGGTGATAAAATATTTTGTATCTTGACTGTATCAAAGATATTCTAGTTGTGATATTGTACTATTGTTTTGCAAGGTGCTACCAGCAGGGGGAACTCAGTAAGGTGTACAGTTAGTTTTTCTCTTATTTTTCACAACTGCATGTGAATCTACAATAATCTCATAATTAAAATTTAATTGAAAAATTGTTTGTATGCTAGTTACTGTGAGAACATGTTAAATCATCCCACTGTAAGTGTGTGGATTTTTCTATTCTATTTCCTTATTTTGCCTCTTTTTTTTTTTTTTTTGCTCTATTTAGATTTAGGCCCTGTTATTCCATTCATACAAATTTAGAAATTTCCTAACTTCCTGATAAATTTTATTATTATGATATAACTCTCTTTGTCTCTAGTTATATTTATTTCCATTTTTCTTAGACAGTCATGTGTTGCTTAATGCTGGGGATATGTTCTGAGAAACGCATTGTTAGGCAATTTTGTTACTGTGTGAACACCATTAACTGTACTTACATAAACCTAGAAGGTGTAGCCTACTACGCACCTAGGCTATATTGTATAGCCTATTGCTCCTAGGCTACAAACCTGTACAGCATGTTACTGTACTGAATATTGCAGGCAGTTGTAACACAGTGGTAAGTATTTGTGTATCTAAACATAAAATGGTACAGTAAAAATACAGCATTATAGTCTTATGGGACCACCATCTTCTACGTGGTTCATTGTTGACTGAAACGTTGTTATGGAAAACATGACTATATTAACATGACGGCATCTCCTTTCTTTGGTTAGTGTTCAAAAGTTATAAAGTTTTTCATTCTTTTACTTTTGATTTTTTTGAATGCTTTTATTTTTTTTATGACTTTGAAACAATGTATAGTTGGGTTTTATTATTCTATCAAGTCTGTAAATATTTGTCCCAAACTGGCAAATTTAATTCATTTATGTTTAATGTATATATTTCTGGTGTAATTTTTATTTTTCCCACCTATTCTTTGTTCTTTTTTCTCCTGTTTTTATTTGCCTGGATTTATTTTAACAGTTTTGTTTAGATATAATTTACATACCATATAATTTATCCGTTTAAAGTACACAATTCAATGGCTTTTAGTATAGTCACAGAGTTGTATATACACTGCCACAATGAGTCTTAGAACATTTTTATTACTCTGACAACCCAAAATAAGTGACTAAAGCAAATATCTTAATCAATGGAATTTTATTAAGCCAAATTTTGAGGACTTGCCTGGCAAAAACACAAATCACAGACAAATCTGTGACTGTTTTTCTGAAGCAGAATTTGGGAACTCAGTTTTTAAAGGGGAAAGAGCCTATAGAAAGAAAAAAGGAAGGGTGGGCAGTGAGATAAATGATTACATCTTGTGATGTCCAGGAAATCCATATTTTGTATAAGATAAGGCAAATATTAGAAGAGAATAAGGGAATGGGGGAAGCATCAATTATGTAGATGTCCCTGGATAGATGGAAGAATGTTTGGTCTGGCCTTCTCTCTGTTCTGCACCTGGGAAGATAAACTTGTAATCAACATTATTAGTGCAGAATTGAAAAGACTTTAGTTTTAGGAACTAGACAGCCTGCAGACCCAAAGTTACAATTTGTGTGCCCTTGTTCGTGGGGGGCCAGCAAGGAATTTCCTTATGAATGATCTGTGGGGACAGTCCTTGTAGACGTCTGAAGCCTTTTAAATTTCCATGGGAACCTGGCTGATGCGTAACAACTTTCATTTGGAAAGGGATGTTGCATGACTCAGCCTCCAGGGTTGACCTTTCATTTCACATAAGTTGGCGATAGTGGTACTGTAGTTTTTATTTTCTTTTACAACCCCCAAAAGAAACCCTACACATTTTAGCCATTACCCCCATTGTCTACTCTCTCCTAAGACCTAAGTAGTTATTAATCTATTTTTTCTATTATGGACATTTCAAATAAATGTCATAACCCAACATGTGATCCTTCGTGACTGACTCCTTTCACCTAGCATCATGTTTTAAAGGTTCATCCATGTATCTGTACTTCATATTTTATGGATGAATAATATTCCACTGTACAGATATAGCACATTACCATGTTTTGTTTATCCACTCAAGTTGATGGGCATTTGGATTGTTCTCACTTTTGGGCTATTATGAATAAGGATGATATTAATACTTATGTTTTCATTCTTTTGGGGTATATATGTAGGAGTAGAATTGCTGGATCATATGATAGTTCTATGTTTACCTGTTCGAAGAACTGTAAGACTGTTTTCCAAAGTAGTTGAACCAACTTGCATTCTTTCCAGGAGTGTATGAGGGTTTCAATTTCTCTACAGCTTTGCCAACACTTATCTACATTTTAACATACAGCCATTGTGGTTGGTATGAAGTGATATTTGGTTTCTTTTAATGATTTCATTTCTCCATATATTAGTTTTGACATATTTTATTCTTTTATAGGCAAGGCTAAAAATTGCATTCTTGAATTATCAATTACTAACATTAATCATTACCTTTACTGTCATGTTCAAACAATTATAAAGGAATGTAGATCGCCTTAACTCCCTTTTTCCTCTAACCGTTTTTAAGTTTCTCTTTCCTATTAAAAATATATTTTCTTTCCCATTTTCTCTCTCCATACTTTCTGGAATACCAATGAAACATTTACTACATCTCCCCATTATATGTTTGTCTTTCACCCTCTCCTATATTTTCCATTTTTTGACTCTGTGCTTGTGGTATAAGAAAGATATTTGGTGTTTTTTCCCTCAGGTCCTGGCACAGTGCTTCTAAAACCCTTGAAATTTTCCTGATTGACAACAGTGTTCTTTGTTATTCAGAGCAAGCCCCTTTCTATTAATATCACACCTCGGTTTACGTTAATCAGATAACTGTGGTAAGTACCGCTAGATAGACTCAGGGTGGCACTGGTCACCAGAAAGATCAAATGATTAGAGTGTTGGAACTTTCAGCCTCACCTACCAACATCTGGGGAAGAGATGGGAAGGCTGAAGATTGAGCTCTACAAAAACTTTTGGACTATAAGATTTGAAGAGCTTCCTGGTGTTATAGCCCAAACTGGGTCCTCTGCCCACTGCCCAGTGAAGGCCAATATACTGAGACAGCAGGGGTTGCAACAGAGAAGGAGTTTTATTTTGCAAGGTGCCAGATGAAGATATGGGAGTGATTTCTCAAATCTGTCTCAAGAATTTGGGAGAAAGGGTTTTTAAAGATAGTTTGGTGAACAAAGATCTAGGGAATTGGGTCTGATGATTGGCTGGGGATGAGCTCACAGAGTTGGGAAGCACAGATTATCTTCTCAGTTGGGAGATTTCCTGGGTGGGGCGGTCTCGAGGCTGTTAGATCTATCTTCATGCCTATCCACAGGTCCGGTTAGCATCAGTGGGTCCTCCCAGTATGAAGAGTCTGAAAAATACCTCAAAGACCAATCTTTGGACTTACAACAGGAATGTTATCTATAGAGTCACAAGTGTTGGGATTTACAACAGCAATGTTATCTATGGAAGTAGTTGGGGGGAGTCACAAACCTTGAGCCTGTCAGGGGGATAGTGTCATTAAGCAGTAACCAGTTATAGCAGCAAGGAAATTAGGGAACAATGCCTGGTTAACTTCTGGCTATATCTATACTTTTATAAGAATCAGATTTTGATTACAGTTTATACCTTGTGGCTCTACATTATTTTAATATGGAAAGTTTCACTGGTTTGTGAACACAGCAAAGTGCTGGGATAGTGTCTTATCCATGAAGATCATGCAAGCTATATCCCTCTCCCTATGTCTTACCCTAGGCAGCTCTTCCATTTGGTTGTTCCTTAGTTGTATCCTTTATAATAAACTTTACTGTTGCAAACGGTATTAATTCATCTTCTTTTATGGCTGACTAGTACTCCATGGTATACATATACCACATTTTATTAATCCACTCATGTAAACATAGGGAAAGCACCTTCTAAACTTCTGTGAGCTGTTCTAGCAAATTATCAAACATTGAGGTGGGGATGGATCATGGGAATCCTCAATTTATTGCCAGTTGTTTAGAAATATGGGAAGCTTGGAACTTACAATTGGCTTCTAGAGTGAAGGACGGTCTTGTGTGACTAAGCCCATTAGCTGTGGGGTCTGCACTACCTCTGGGTAGTGTCTAAGTGAGCCAAGTTGTTGAACAACCAGTGGGTGTGTGGAAAATCAGAGAATTGGAGGTTGGTATTGAGAAACACTCCAGTGCTTTGTTCTCAATGGTTTCTTCCAGCCCATATTCTAATTTACTTATTCTCGGTTTAGTTATGTTGTTAAACCTGTACTTTGAGTTTTAAATTTTGATTGTTGTATTCTTAATATGAACTTTTATTTTTTGTGAATTCTTCTTTGTAAAGTTTCATGGTTTTTATTATGCTGCCAAATTTTTCAAACACAGTTTTAATTTCTTTGAACACAATAGGTATATTCTTTTTTGCAGATTATGCCCATTAATTTCAGTTTCTAGAGTCTCTCCATATGTTTCTTTTTTTTGTTGTTTCTTTCAATAATTTTCTCTTCCCCAAAAGCTAACCACTATCTGGGTTGTTACAATAAACAATTCATTTCTCTTTTCTGTAGTTATACCATAAAGGCATCTTTGAACACTATATTTTTTAGAACTATCTCATCAATTTATGCACACACAAAATTTGAGAATTTGAGAGTACAGCAACATCTATTGATCAATATGAAAAAAAATCACATCTTGACAATATTCAGATTTTCAATCCAGGAGTGTAAATGAAGACTTTCATTTATTTAGATATTTTTCATATTCTCTCAATAATGTGTTTTAGTTTTTAGTATAAAGTTCCTGGCCCATAATTCTTCATTAACTTATTAGCTCTTTGGTGCATTTAACCTTATTTTCCACAGATCTTTAGTGGCTATTAGTGGGAGTGTTTATCTGAATCACCCGGTTAACCATCAGAGGTCTCTTTTTTTACCCTTTTGTACATCAAATTTTTATTTCAAAATATTAAGGGGGTACAAATGCTTTAGATTACATGGATCACTTTTACAATGCTTGAGTCCCAGCTAAAGATGTGCCCATCATCCAAATAATGTTCATGGTACCCATTAGGTAGGTTTTTGCCCCACTCCTCCTCCCCTGTCCCCCTGGTTGATTTCCACTGAGTTTTACTTCCTTCTATGCACATCTGTGTTCATTGGTTAGTTCCAATTTAATAGTGATTACATGTGGTGTTTGTCCATTCGTGAGACAGTTAACTTAGGAGAATGGTCTCCAGTTCCATCCAGATTGCTGCAAATGTTATTAATTCACCTTTTTTATGGCTGACTAATACTCCATGGTATAATATACCACATTTTATTAATCCACTCATGTATTGATGGACATTTGGGTTGATTCCACATCTTTGCAATTGTGCATTGTGGTGCAATAAGCATTTGAATGCAGTTGTCTTTTGGTGAAAAGTCTTTTTTTCCTTTGGGTAAATACCCAATAGTGGCCTTGCTGGATTGAATGATAGGCCTATTTTTAATTCTTTGAGGAATCTCCATACTGTTTTCCACAGAGGTTGTATGGATCTGCAGTCCCACTATCAGTGTATAAGCATTCCTTTCTCTCTGTATCCACACCAGCATCTATTTTTTTTGGACTTTTTGAGAAATGCCATTCTAACTGGGATAAGGTGATATGTCATTGTGGATTTAATTTACATTTCCCTGATAATTAGTGACATTGAGCATTTTTTCGTGTTTATTGGCCATTTCTCTTTCTTCTTTTGAGAGACATCTTTTCATGTCTTTTGCCCACTCTTTCACAGGGTTGTTTGTTTCTTGCTGATTTCCTTGAGTTCTTTGTAAATTCTGGTTATTAGCCCTTTATCAGATGTGTAGCTTGCAAATGTCTTCTCCCATTCTGTAGATTGTCTATGTGATCTGTTGATTATGTTGTTAGCTTTGCAGGTTTTTAGCTTAATCAAGTCCCCTTTATTAATTTTGTTGTTTCCATGATTGCTATTGGGGTCTCTTTCATAAATTCTTTGCCTAGGCCAATGTCTACAAGAGTTTTACCTACATTTTCCTCTAGAATTCTTATGATTTCATTCTGTAGATCTAAGTCTTTATACATCTTAAATTAATTTTTGTGAAAGACAGGGGTTGTGTTTCATTCTTCTGCATGTGGCTATCCAATTTTCCCAGCACCATTTATTGAATAGGGCTTCTTTTCCCCAGTGTACATTGTTGTCTGCTTTGTCAAATATCATTTGGTTGTAGATAGATGATTTTATATCTGAGTTCTGTGTCTGTAGTCTATGGTCTATGGTCATTGGTCTATGTCTCCATTTTTGTACCAATACCATGCTGTTTGGTTTACTATAGCCTTGTGGTATAGTTAAAAGTCTGGTAACATGATGCCTCCAGATTTGTTCTATTTGCTTAAGGTTGCTTTGGCTATTCAAGCTCTTTTCTGGTTCCATAAAAAGCATAGAATTGTTTTTCTCTATATCTGTGAAGTATGACTTTGGTAACTTGATGGGGTTTGCACTGAATTTGTAAATCACTTTGGATAGTATGAGCATTTTAATAATGTTGATTCTACCTATCCATGAGTGTGATATATCTTTCCATTTGTTTGTATCCTCTGCAATTTCTTTCCTCAGAGCTTCATAGTTCCCCTTGTACAGATCTTTCATCTCCTTGGTTAAATATATTCCTAGATATTTCATTTTCTTTGTAGCTATTTTGAGTGGTAATTGAGTCTTTGATTTGACTTTCAACTTGACTATCATTAGTGTATAGTAATGATACTGATTTATATACATTGATTTTGTATCCGGAGATTTTGCTGAATTTATGTATCAATTCCAGGAGACACTTGGTGGAATCTTTGGGAATTTCTGCATACAATATTATGTCATTAGCGAAAAGCAATAGTTTGACCTCTTCTTTTCCAATTTGGATACCCTTAATATTTTTCTCTGGTCTGATTGTCCTGGCTAGGACTTCCAGCACTATGTTGAATAGGAATGGTGACAGTGGACACGCTTATCTTGTTCCAGCTCTTAGAGGGGATGTTTTCAACTTTTTCCCATTCAGTATGATGTTGGCTAGGGGTTTACCATGCATGGTTTTTATTGTTCTGAGATATGTCTACTTTGTTCAGTGTTTTTATTATGAAAGGGGGCTGAATTTTGTCAAATGCATTTTCTGCATATTCTGCATGGAGATGGTTACATGGTCTTTATTTTTCCTTTTGTTTATGTGGTGAATCACAATTATTGATTTTAGTATGTTGAACCATCCTTGCCTCCATGGGATGAAGTCCACTTGGTCCTGATAGATTATTTTTTTGATGTGCTGTTCAATTTGCTTTGCTAGTATTTTATTGAAGATTTTTTTCATCTACATCCATCAGGAATATTGGTCTGTGGTTTTCTTTTTTTGTTGTGTCCTTTCCTGGCTTTGGTATCAAGGTGATACTGGCTTCATAGAATGAGTTGAGAAGGATTTCCTCCTTCTTGATGTTATAGAATAATTTCTGTATTATGCGTACCAGGTCCTCTTTGTAGGTCTGATAGAATTTGGCTCTGAATCCATATGGTTCAGGGCTTTTTCTAGTTGGGAGGGGTTTTATTACTGATTCAATCTTACTGATCATTATCGGTGTGTTCTGGAGTTTTATTTTTTCCTTGTTGAATCTTGTTAGGTTGTGTGCTTCCAGGAACTTATCCATTTCCTCTACATTCTCTAGTTTATGCAATAGAGATTTACATAGTATTCATAGTTAATGTTTAATGTTTTGTATTTCAGTTTATTTTACATATGATTGTTCTATGATAATAAAAATAAAGAAAATGTTTCCTACCATTACGAAAGTTTCCTTGAAACTTTTTAACAGTTTTTACTCCTTTCCTGCCCCCCACCTTGGCAAACACTGATCTGATTTCTTTATCTATGGTTTTGCCTTTTCTAAAATATATAAATGGAATCATGTAATTTGTAGCCTTTTGTGTCTGGCTTCTTTCACTTAGCATTATACTTTTGAGATTCATACATATTGTTACAAGTTATTAGTAGTTAGTTCCTTTTTATTGCTGAGATGTATTCGACTGTGTGAATATACCATAATTTATTTATCTATTTACAGGTTGATGGACATTTGAGTTGCTTCCAGTTTGGGCTACTGCGAAAATAGTTGCTATGAATATTTGTGTACAGGTCTTTGTGTGGACTTACGTTTTTATTAATCATAGGTAAATTCTTAGGAGTGGGATTGCTGGATATTATGGTAATTATATGTCTAACTTAGTAATAAAATCCCTCAAAGATATTTTAAGAAAAAAATCTTTGAAAATTTTTGCTTACATGCGTGAGGAATCTTCAACTTAAAATCTTTGAGATGGTAACCAAAATGTTTGTACCCTCATAATACTCTGAAATAAAAATAAAAATAAAATAAATAAAAAGAAAGCAGAAAAGAACTGCCCTTTAAAAAAAAAATCTTTGAGACGTTGGGCCAGTTACTTAAGATTTCTGAGCCTCAGTTTCCTCAAATGTAATGTTAATATCTCCTTTATAGAATTGGTAATATAATTGATGAGATAAGTAAAAAAATATTAGCGAGCTAACATAGGTAAAAGATAAAAAAGTTAACTATTTTTGCAGTACGTAACACTCCAAAGTGTTGACACATACGTAATACGATTTTGACTCTCTATCTCCATCTGGTGGTAGCACATAAAAATTTTAGAAGTAGGTTTTCCTAGAAGAAATAAAACACATTTAAGGAAGAAATCTTACAAACTACTTTTCAAGATTGTTGACTAATGATTTCTGAAAGTCCAAAGTGCTATATGTAAGAAGTCTCTATCAATATTTGAACTATCCTGTATCTGGAAAAGGGAAAATGTACCCGACATGTACCACTGGTGCAGCCAGCAGGAAAGCAATGGCCCTTCCTGGGTCTTTCCAGAATTTTCTACATGCATTTTCTAAGAAGTCTGAGTGTAGGGCCCTTCACAGAATGTCAACATATTTGAAGTATCATGTTAGATCCACTCTGTGCTTTTGTAATTTCATGATCATTTCAGCTAAGTGGTTTTGAAGACCCAGGCCCAGTAGATAGTTGGAGAGTAAATTTGAATGTGGGAATGTGATTTTAAGAGAGAAATTCCCTAGAAGTGAGGGGGACGGGATAAAATTAAACATGACTGTCACTCCACAATGTATAGGTTTAGAGGCAAAAGACCAAGAATTTTTGACAGCCGGGAATGAGGATGTAGTACAGCCCAAGATCCATCTATTCATTCATTAAACAAATATTTATTGAATACCACTTATATAGGTCAGGAACTTGTTGGATGAATGGGTAACTGAAAGCATGATGGACCTGGAAAAAAACTCCCAGTAGTTTGGCTTCCCATGTATGATTCACATGTGAGGCCCAAGAAGAGATGACCTCAGAATTCCATGGGTGGCATCTCCAAGCTGGCAAGGCAAATCCCAGGCAGCCAATGTTCTGCTGCTTCTCCTTCTGCTAAATTTTCTATTGAAATTAATACAAATCAGACTGTCCACTGGCTTGGTGGTATCTAGGGGATGTCAAATCCTATCTGATGAGAATTTTAAGGAAGGTGGGGGAGGTGCAGTCTACAGGATGCCTTGGAGAAGTTTGGAGACTGGATTGGCTTAGACCATCAAGAATTGTGGACTGTGAGTCAACTACCAGCCATTGCCCAACTCTTGTGACACTTCCCTTAACCCAACAGTCTCAGTCTTTTTGCAAAGGATAGAATTCATCACCACCACCAAATACTTACTTAGTTTCCATTTCTAGATGTTAAAGAAAACAAGAATCACAGCGGTAGCCATCATTTGTGAATGATGTTGACAAATTTTTCTCCATGGAGCTCAAACAATTTACATTCATGTGAGCAATCTACAAGAATGCTTATTTCTCTGGATTCCCACCAATATGTATCAAGCTTTTTGTCTATGTTAATACAAGAATCAAATAAAACATATCTTACTATATTTTAAAATCTTATTTCTCCCTGTGCAAATACTAAGAGACAATATGGAATAGTAGTTGTGTCTAGGGTCAGGCTGTCTGAGTTTTAATCCTCATTATACCAACTACTAGCTAAATGTATTTGGGAAATATTCTTACTTCTCCATGCTTCAGTTTCCTCATTTATAAAAATCAGATAATAAGAGGGCCTATTTTAATAAAAGGTGGTGGGGATATAAAGTGGGGCACTTTATATCCTGGCACATAGAAGGGTCTTAATAAACACTACCTATTATGAGTGAAATTCAGCATCTTTTAAATTTGTTTAAGGGCCATCTAATTTCCTTTTCTGTTAAATTATTTAAATTTACTCTACCCATTTTCTTCTTGGGCTGCTAGTATCTTAATATATTTAGAAATTAGCCCTTTGTATATGCTATGAATTGCAAATATATTTTCCAAGCTGGTAATTTATTTGACTTTGTTTTAGTGGGTTTATTTTATGTCCTCTAGTTTTGAATTATAGTTTGAAAATCCTGCTACACTCAGAAATTGCAAAAAAGAATCCAGTGTTTTTCATCAAATGCATGACAATCCTTCTCATTCTATCTTCTTTGTCTTTTCTTTTTCTTTTCCATATTTTCATTATGTCTGCTGCATTATGGGTTATCTTTTTTTAACAGTAACCTCCACTAATTCTCTCTTTATTACTTCTACTAATTTGGGATTTGGCTTGTTCTTGTTTTTCTAGTTCCTTGAGATGCATTATTAGGTTGTTTATTGGAAATCTTCTTACTTTTTTGATGTAGGTTTTTATTGCTATGATGTTTCCTGATTTTTCTGTATCCCAAAGTTTTTAGTATGCTGTGTTTCTATTTCATTTGTTTCAAGAAAATTTTAAATTTTCTTCTTAATTTCTTCATTGACCCATTGGTCATTCAGGAGCACATTGTTTAATTTCCATGTGTTTGTACAGTTTCCAAAGTTCCTCTTATTATCAATTTCTAGTTTTGTTCCAGAAAAGGTATTTGGTATGATTTCACTTCTTATAAACTTGTTGACACTTGTGTTGTGGCCTAATAGGTGGTCTATCCTGAAGAATGTTTCTTGTGTTGAAGGAAAGAATGTGTATTCTGCAGCTGTTGGATGAAATGTTCTGTAAATGTCTGTTAGGTTCATTTGGTCTAAAATGCAGTTTAAATCCAATGTTTCTTTGTTGGTTTTCTGTCTATATGATCTGTCCGGTGCTGAGCATGGAATATTGAAGTTCCCAATACTATTGTATTGGAGCCTATATCTCCCTTTAGATCTAACATTATTTGTTTTGTAAATCTGGGTATTCCAGTGTTGGGTGCATATATATTTTTATAATTGTTATATCCTCTTGCTGAATTAAATCCTTTACCATTATATAATTACCTTCTTTGTTTCTTTTTACAATTTTTGACTTAAAGTCTGTTTGATCTGGTATAAGAATAGTGACTCCTGCTTGCTTTTGGTTTCTGTGGAATACCTTTTACCATCCTTTCACTTTTAGTCTGTATGTGTCTTTACAAGTAAAATGAGTTTCTAGTAGGCAACATATAGTTGGGACATGTTCTTTAATCCATTCAGGCAGTCTATTTTTTTAAGTGGGGAATTTAATATGGTTACATTTGCAGTTATTATTGACAGGTGAGACTTCTGTCATTTTGTTGTTTTTTAATTTTTTATATATCCTTTGTTCCTTTCCTACTCTCATTATCATTGTAGTTTGGTTGTGTTCTGCAGGGACGAGGTTAAATTCTTCTCTCTTTCTCCCTTGTGTATCTGCTCTACCAGTGAGTTTTATACTTTTGCAGGCTTTCATGTTGGTGATTATTGTTTTATCACTTCCAGATACAGGACTCCCTTGAGCATTTCTTATAAGGCTGGTCTAGTGATGATGAATTCCCTCCATTTTTGCTTGTCTGGGAAACTGTATTTCTCTCTTATTTCTCAAGGATAGCTTTACTGGGTACAGTATTTTTGGCTCACAATTTTTTTTTTCTTTCAGTACTTTGAATAGATCATTCCATTCTCTCCTGACTTGAAAGGTTTCTGTGGAGAAATCTGCTTAGTCTAATGGGGAGTCTCTTATATGTGACTTGATGCTTTTCTCTTGCTGTTTTTAAAATTCTCTCTTTGTGGACATGGAGTTTCTCCCTATTTTTATTTTCCCCATAATGGGAAGACTTAGCTGAGGGCATCCCTCTTGAGGTCAGGTATGGCAGCCTACAAGCACCTTCAGCAGTCCTGAGTTCTGGGTGCAGGTGCTTAGAGTAGCTGGGGGCCAGGGTCCTAGGCTCAGTTTCCACAAACCTATTGTGGCGCTTGGGTCTTGGAACATAGATTCACTCTTTGGCAGGATTGGATGTAGGTTGCCACAGAGCCAGGATCTGTAACTCTGAGGTACCCTCTATCAATCAGCTTGTACCCAAGGGGTCCAAACTGTGATTCTACCCCTTGCTTGGGGGAAGGGTACAGCCCTAGCCCAACTCCAGGGAAGAAGGACTACTCTAGAGGTTTAGGTCTGGGGAGCAAAGTATAGCTGAAATTCAAGAATCTGAGCCAGTAGGGCTCAGTGGCAACTAGGATCCCTGGGGATGAGATACCACGTAGTGGTGACTGTAGACTCTGCGATGGTGGGGCTTGGTAGTATCCCAGACTCTGTGAGGCCAGGTGCAGCAGCAACAAATAATCCAGAATGGCTGAGCACAGCTGTCATTTGTGCTCTGGAAGGTAGAGAGCAGCACAGTGATAACTCCACTCCCTAGGGAGAGGGCTCTCTCAGCAGCTCAGACTCAAGGAGGCTAGTCTAGCTCTAAGGAAGCAAAGCAGGAGAGTTTTTTGGCCTATAGGGTGGAGTGTCTCAGTTCAGCCATTGCTCTGTTGCCCTGAGACACATCAGCTCAGGCCTGGACCAAAAAAGTTCCAGGGCATCAATGCCCCAGGGAACAATGTGCCACTTCAGCTCAGGGCCTTGTGGGGGAGAGGTATGAATGTTCTGGGCAACATAGAGACCATTTCCAGGAACAGCTTCAGGTCTGACCCAAAAGGTTTGGGGGAGAGGTGAGTTAAGCAGTTCCACCACTGCTTGGCCCCACAGCAAAGGGTGTAACTGTTGCTTGAGGCTCAGCTTTGGAATGTCAGACCACCAGGCAAGAGTGGTCCGAAGACAGTTTAAGTGCAGGGAGGAAGGGGAACTACTTGACCCTGGAGCAAGACACATTCCAGCAGTAGTTCCAGTTCCAAGACAGTGTAGGGAGTGGCTGTGTGGGTGCAGAGGGTGGGACACAGTGTCAGCTCCTTCTCTGGGAAGAGCACAGTTGTATAGACTCCAGGCAGCTCCCTCAGCTGGGCAATGCAGACTGCAGGGGATACCAGCGGTGAGGACTGCAGGTGTCCACGGTGTTGATGGGGGTTACTGGGATCCTCTTGCTCCCCTTTGTCATGGAGAGAAGTTCCTTCTGGTTCTTGGCTCATCCCAGTGAGGGGATGGGGTGGTATAGGCCTGGTGTTTTCTTCCATTCCCTGTGTGGCTATCCTAAGTTTCTGCACTCACCAAGGTTTCTGTTACCTTTTTTATGTACTCTGGCGCTCTCCTTTAGTTATTTTCATTAAAATGTAGTTGTTTATTCATTATATTGGTTGTCTTTGTTGGAGGGATGAATGCTGGGGCTTCTAGTCAGCCATCCTGCTGACACCATTCTCCTCCTAATTCTCTCGTCAGCTGTAGTAATCTACTAACCCATCTGTTCAAATCTAAATTTGATTAGCCATATTTTTTATTTCTAGCATTTATATTTGCTTCTTTTTCAATTTACTGATTCTTTCCTCACAATGCCTTTCTCTTGCCTTGTGAAGTTAACTCCCCTTTTTTTCTAAGCTTATCTAATTTAAAGACTCATTAATTGTAATTCTTTGTGTATGCTCTCTACCACTCCCTCTCTAGTCAGTTTGTTTCCTTATGCTACTTGTAATGTTTTTAAATCATGAGCTCATCTTCAAAGAAAGTTGTTTTCCATGGAAGACCCTCTGGTCCTGGGACCTGGGAACAATCTTGTGGGGAATTTCAAATTCCTTTGCTGTGATCCTACAGATTTCACTGGTTTCGAGGGAATTTTGTAATATATCTTGTTTCTGTATTTCCATACTCCTGGGGTGTGCAATTAAGTGATCATGTATGCTGAGCTAGCTTAAGGGGTTGATTTTTCTCCATTAATTTTTTTAAGTTTAAGAGGTTGATTTTTCTCCGTTAACCTTTTTTAACCACATTCTCCTGAGGCTGTCAAGCTTCCCTGCGGTGTCTCTGGGCTACAGAACAGGAAAATTTCATCTCTTTCATGAACAGGTAACTTCCAGCTATATGTGGGTGGTTCATTGCCAGTTTCCTGCCATGCAAAGGTCTCATCAACCATCCCTCTGCTTCCATTAACACCCCATCATCCTAGCAATGACCAGGTTCTGATACCCTCAAAGGTATTCAACTTTGGCTCCCTGCTCCTTTCTCAGGTTTTGTGGTCCCTCTTTATTTCTGGCACCTGAGAACTTTGCATTCTTGCTCTACATGAGCCTCATATTTTAGGTAAAGTTCTATCTTTAATTGTTGTGTCTGTTTTTGTGAGAAGAAAATTGCATATGCCAGTTCAAATCACTGTATTTTCCACAAGTTCCAGAAAAATCTTTCTAAGGTGCAAAACTTATAATATTATTTTCCTACATAAAGTTCTTCAATGCTGTTTCCTTTGCCTTAGGGTAAGCTCCAAAGTCCCCTACCTGGAAATAGTAGATCAGAACAGCTTAGAGCATGGCTTGAAGAGTTAGAATGTTCCAAGTGTGTATCCATGTGTGATTTTTTAACTATGTGAATTTGGACAAGTTAATGTCTTAACCACAGTTTCCTCATCTAGGGATAATTCTAGCACCTACTTCATAGGGTTACTGTGAACTTTAAATGAGACAAGGTTGATCACCATGCAAAAGTCGGATGGATCTCCGCTCAAAATTTGGTTCAGAGATACAAGTAGAATTACCATTTGACCCGGCAGAAGGGTTTTGAAGTGCAGGCTGCCATAAGTTTTACCCATAGCCACAGGATTACCACCAGGGGAAAGAGTGATCCCAAACCAGGGCAGGGCTCCATGACTCTAGCCTATAACTGGAGCTATTGCTATCCTTCCTATACCTCGAATAGAACATGTGAAGCCTTGGAATTAGTCATGCCAAGAATGGGGCTTTAAAGCCAAAGCTTCATTAACAGCATTTCTGCATTCTGGAGTTTTAATAATGGAGCACTGGTTCCCAGGGCCAATGCTAAAAGATTGAAGTAAGATATAATTTCTGTCCTGGGGAGCTGATAGTCTCATTGGCATAATTCAACATGTACACTTGCCATATGCATATATAATAGCAAAATTATATTTTGTCCAGGCAGCAATTCATAAATGTTAAATAAATGCCACAAGCAATCAATGTCATAGGGAGGAAGGGTCGATGAATTCACATTGGGCTGTCAGAGAAGGCTTCTTGGGGGAGATGAGGCTTTACTAAGGCTTTGAACCACAAATAGACTGCATGTAAACATAGGCAGGTGAAAAATTGTTAGAACTATAAAGAACAATGTGAAGAACTATGTGAATGTAGGAATCCAAAGTGCAAAGTGATATTCTAAGTAGCTGCGCAGACGATATTAAGAAAAATGGCTATGTAGATGCTGCCAGTATTTGTAAAAAACAGTCCTCTATTCTGCAGTCATACATGACATAGGGTCTGTTAAAATTTCATTTTCAGGCCAAGTAGAAACATACACAAAAAGTGATCCTTTCTCCTTAGTTGTAGTTCGAACAGACATTATGATTTATAGAAGCAAAAGAAAGAAGTTCAAAGTCAAGCATCCCTGTAATAAATATTCCCAGATATAGGTTGGCTGTAAAAGTTGTCAGTTTTTTCTGGTGACTGGGATTTGTAGTCTCAATCTCCTAGAGCATCCTAAAAAGGTACGAAACTCTACTCATTCTTTATAGGACTTGAAGAATAATGAAGCAGGGATAAAATGTGCGACTCCCTGGATGCCTCAATGGATTGCAAAATAAAATCCTGGTGCTGCATTAACCACATTATCTCGATTTTCAAGCTGTTCACACACAGTGGACTGGATGATATGGATTTGCATATTCAATCTTATTGAAACAGAAATAATCGTTAGCTATTTAAATAGGTAGTGATAATTTTTCCTCAAAACATAATTTTACAATAGAGAACAAGAGAATGTAAGAGGCTTTTTGGAAAAGAAATAGCATAGTTAATTCAAATGTAAGATTAGTTCTCTAAAGACTCCAAAATTCTAGCACTGAAATTCAATCACATTATCCACATTTTCACTAACAAGAATGATTTTCTTTCTCCATTCATCAAATTTAAATCTCGGAGCTCAAGTAGAAAATGTGGTCTATCTTATAGGAAAGAATCTTATATTTGTCTAAATAAAAACATCCTAAAACTTTTCCTGAAGAGGTAAAGCATCCAAGATGGAACTGCTCCTCAGGTCTATCTAATACATCTGTGTGGATTACACTATGGTTACTATGTGGATCTGGTACTCCACTCCACTCACTATGACTTGTCTAGCCTCAAAGGAAAGAGGTCTGTACATGTTACCAAAACATCTCATTAAAATTTTACTTTCCAGTGCAAATGAAAATGTCAGTAGTTAACATTACATTTTAACTTTTCTGATAACTATTTTTTCTTAAATACGCATCTATTAAAAAAGCACTTTTTACATATAAACATTATTCTTATAAAAAGTATAGCTAACATTTATTGTTTACCATGTCAGATACTTTGCTAAGTATTTTACATGTGTTATTTTGTTTGGTATTCATAAACTTATGAGCTAGACATTATTACTATCTTCATTTTGTTGGTATATTGAGGTGTGGAGAGTTTTACAAAAACAAATACAGTCATTCTGGCTACAGGGACTGTGTTCTTAGTAACAAAGCTACTGTTTCCCTTAATGTATAGAGAAAGGGCATTTCACAGAAGCACAGGATATATTAATTAAATTGAAATTCTAGGGTAGATAAGAGCTCCTTTATTCACGGGAATCTGTTCTTTAATGAAAAATAAATATGTGTATATATTTATATGTGTGTGTGTATATACACATATGTGTGTGTGTGTGTGTGTGTGTGTGTGTGTGTGTGTGTATCTAACCATACCTTTCTCCCACAGATTCACTTCTTCAAGAAAAATAAGATTTATATAATCTATATTTACTGATGTGTGCAGATAATTTGATATCAGGGAACCAAGGATTCTATGATTGCAGAGATAAAGAGGCCCAGGACACCTAAGAGGTATCATAAGTAAGTTCTAAGAAGAACAGGAACTCCCTGAAACTACTGGTAAAATTTTGAGTGTATGTGGATACCTGTGCTTTTCTGATTCTGAGGTTGATGGCTTTAATGATATCTTCCAAGGCTCAGTGACAGCGCAAAGAATGAATCACCACTGTCCTGGAGGAAATGGACCAAGAAAGTCTGCTTTTGGACTAGGCCACTTAGGACTCCCAGCCAAGGCGAGACCTCTGTCCATACATACCTCAAAGATCTCTCTAAAAACCAGGGTTCACATGGGAGTGGAGATTCAAACTCTATCACGTTGAAAAGTGTCAGTTTTCCCAGAGCCCATGTTGTATAAATTAGGACACCAGCCATCTCTCCAGCTTTTTCTACCATGAAAACCCAAACTAACCAAAAATCCATATATTCTGGAATAATATTAGAGACAGGAAAAACCAATGACATCAGCAGAGATTGCTTTTTTCCCTCTTGTAAATGTTCTGCCAGAGAGCAGTTCAGGGTCAAATTATTCCTTGCTGGACGGTCAGTGTTAAAGACAAGTTGAAGGCATTAGCCTGTCACGTGCACTATTTAAAATTAGATTTCTTTTTCCATTTTTAGGAACAGAGATAACAAGCAAAATATGTTTAAAATTTTGATATTAGATCAAAATTATTGCTTCTTTCACCATGATTCTTATATTTACTTTAGTATGTTGGTCCAAAGGTGGGTAAATAATTTTTCAGAGAAAACTTCCTTGAGGATTAGGTCATACTCTCACCTTGCAGCAACTGGATGGTGACGTAAACCAGGCTGCCCAGGTTCCACTTCCTCCTCCTGCCTCTTTATGCCAAAGTGAACAGAGAATGACGAGAGCAGAAGTATGAGGTTTAGCACGGAAATATTCCAGTTTCTTTTCAGTAAATCTATTACTCTCATTGTTTTGGTGTTTCAGTAGAAGGATTAAATCCAAAGCTTGAAAGCGTCATTTGGGGTACTTGAAAGACAGGGAACATTACACATGACAAATGATCCTAGACACGATTTTTTGTAGTTTACCAATTCTAATTATATCTATCATGCAACATTTTAATAAATGAGGCCTTTTGAAGAGGTCTGACAATACACAATATTGCTTTTTCTTGAAAAGAAAAGAACCTCTATCTTCCCTAATTTATAGCTATGTGAAAAAGTAAATCTGCATGTAAAACAGCTACTGTTTAAAAGTCTTTGATAGCTCTCTTTAGTCTGCAGAAAGTTGTCCAAAGTTATAACTGACATAAAAGGGCCTAGTTACCATGAATTAGAAGGTTTCGTCCAACTCTACTCTGGTTACACCCTTATCCAGGGCATGAGCACACTCTGTGGTCAAGGGCAGAAGCCAGGCTGGCACCCTTCTAGATCACTATTCTGAGTGCATTTCTAATAGTAGTAACTTTATCCTTTGAGGAATCCCCGTTCCTTTTTTATCAACTCATAGCACCTAGTGGCTTTGCTATTAAATTTGTCCCAATTATTGATATTGCAGTGGATATCCTCCACTCTAAATATAAAAATAAATTATATTGTAGAAAAAATTTGGCTCCCTATAATAAAACTAAGACTTAGCAGTCAATAACAATTTTTAAGCAAATCCATGCTATCATGTTTTTCATTTATCTCAGTTTAATTGATTTTTTAAATTGTCACATCTGCATCATGCATACACCTTTCATGATCAATTCTTACTCTTAAAGTTATTCACTTGTTTATACTCAGGAAAACTATTCAGCCA
>CAUYSK010121512.1:0-25934 GCA_963575035.1 Avahi laniger | reverse complement strand
CTACTCAAATATAAAGGAATGAAGTAATGATATATGCAATAATTTGGATAAATCTTCAGGAAATTATGGTGAGTGAAAAAAGTCAATCTAAAAATATTACATACTGTATGATTCTATTTATGTACTTTTTTTTTTTTTTTTTTTTGAGACAGAGTCTCACTCTGTTGCCCTGGCTAGAGTGAGTGTCATGGCGTCAGCCTAGCTCGCAGCAATCTCAAACTCCTGGGCTCCAGGGATCCTACTTCTTCAGCCTCCTGAGTAGCTGGGACTACAGGCATGTGCCACCACACTCAGCTAATTTTTCTTTTTCTATATATTTTTACTTGTCCATAGAATTTCTTTCTATTTTTTTTCAGTAGAGACGGTGTCTCACTCTTGCTCAAGCTGGTCTCGAACTCCTGAGCTCAGACAATCCGCCTGCCTTGGCCTCCCAGAGTGCTAGGATTACAGGTGTGAGCCATCGGGCCAGCCCGGTCTCTGGGTTTTCAAAGTAATTCTCAGTTTATTTACATTACCCTATTCTCTCTCACATTCAAAATAAGTAGACTCACATGCTACATTTTGAGATTCCTTAAGGAAAGGGATAATGTTTTATATGTGAATTTTGAACACCTAGTACTGTACCTATTGTATGCTAGGATAGAAGTAGTTATCATTCAGTTCCACAAAAATTTATTTTGTCCTGACTTTACTGTGTTAATCCTCTAAATCCCCACAACAACCATATGGGTTATAAATTTTTAATAAAAGTAGAGAAAAATGAGGTTCAGTGAAATTATTAGGTTAAAACTTATAAATGGTAGACTTGGAATATTAATTTTCAAAGTCCATATTTTATCAAATGTACACTTTATAGTTTCTTCAATAAATACATGTTGAGTTAGTGAATGATTCATTAGACAAATATAAGGTGTCCAATAAATCATTGCCAATTTTCATATATTTAACTATTGGAATAGTATGCACTACAATACTCTTAAAATTTTGAGATATTTTAGCATTAGTCCACCATTGCATCTAATTAAATTCATTTTCCTTTATTCTCCCAAATTAAAAAACAATGTCTCAGAGATTACTTTCCAAAAAGAATCTGGTTTACCTATTGAACAACATATTTCACCTTGTTTCTTCAAAAACATGCAAAGTTTTATAATTGCATGTTTTAATATACTATTAAACCAAATGTAAAATAATCCAATTTTAGAATTAATGCCAACTAGTGCAAGGTTTCTGTTTATCATTCTACGTGTTTTTAAGATTATTGTTATCAGCATAATTTAGGTTTCAATTATTTTATTGTAAATCTCATCATTCAAAATTCAAGCAATTATTAACAATTGAGGATTACTTCTAACAAGAAAAACTCCATTAATGTACTAAATGGTATCAAATCTGTTTTGGTAATCACTTCATATTTCACATATCTATAAGTACATTCCTGTTTTAGCTGCATTATAAAATGCTAATAATGATATCATTAATTAGTAATACATATTCATTGAAATTTAGTGACTTAAAGACCTATCTAGCTTCATATTTATATTGTCCTTTGGGATACATATTCCAGATCTACATTACATCCAGCTATAGATAGTCAGAATAAAAACAGACCTATGAGATCATCTAGCTAGCCCAGTGCTTTTATGACAAAGAAAATGAAGACCAGAAAATACACGCATCCTTTGTCCAACATGACCTAGCCGGGAGGATGACCAAGGACTAGAATTCAGTCTTTAGACTCCTTATCTAGTAAATATTTTTTCTATTAAAATTAAAATCTGTCTATTTCAATAATGAAATGATAGAAAAATTATTTGATAAAGACAGCTCACTCTACCCCAGATAAGGAATCTATTTTCCCTTCTAAGGTTACTTGTTAGCTTTTACTACCCCAATGCCCAATATATACCTACAAATCAATTTCTTTAGTTAAATCTGCTTAAGCAATTAGTTTGCCTAATTACATGACTAAATCACTGGTTAACAAGAGTGATTAGTCAATTCACGTTGCAATAACTAGTCAAAGTGGTTGTTTGCTTGTAAGTAAACAAATTCACTGGTTGAGGAAATATTTTATTCTTCATTCTATTGATTTGTTGCTGACCTGATTCCACTTCTGAATGAGGCCACAGTCAATTGTTTAGGGTATCATAATAAACTTGTGACAATGTTTTTTACATGACAACAAATGATCACTTCAACTTAATTTTCATCTTTCTCCTAAGTAACTCTGGTATCATGTTTCCAAAGAGGACAGTGTGTTCTGAATTTCCTTCGCTCCCTTCTGGAAATCATCAAGAGGAAGAAAAGTTGGTGGTGTTTGCAGCCTGGAAACTCAGGCATTGAGGAGACAGAGGGAACGTGGGATAATAATAGCTCACAGGGAAAAGTAAACAGAGAAAAGGCACAAAGATTGAGAGAGAAAAAAGTAAGAAAAGAGAACTTGGTGAACGGAAAGTACCATTATATAATTTTTATAAAAATTTCACTTGGTTATGCTGCTTTTCTCCAAACCTTAGAAAAAATTTGAACAACTAGAAGAGAATTTGCTCCTATTTAGATGTTGATCTAATGGCTGATCTAATCAAATCTCTGTTAAGAGTGGCTATCATATGGAGGAGTCCATGCCAAAACAAAGATACATGTTACAGAAACTAAACACATAGCTTCCAGCTAGTGATTTATTGCTGAAAAAATGTCCAGGAATTGTTCTCAGTGAGTAGTCAATTCTCTGTGTTCCTCTAAGGCACCTCAGCTCCCCCACTTCATTTCAAATGCTCACTTCTCTGGGGACTATGTGACAAGTGAGTTTGGGGTGGATGAGAAGTGATTTAGCTACCTCTAAAGATTATTTTCTCTGGTACATCCAAATTGTCTAAAATAATTTTTTTCCTAGGAATTAGATTTGGGTTTATTTTATACAGAGGAGAAAATTCTGAAAGAAAAAAAAGAGAAGAAAAAAAGCACATGTCAAAAGATAAAATAGTGCAGCAGAAGGATTCATTGCCTAGGTAACTTTTTTCCTCCCTCATTTTACTTTGCGGTAAGTTCTCAATGGACTGATTCATTTAAGCTATGATTTTTATTCATATTTTTAAGCTGTTGGGCCTGATGTTGAAATCTCCCTTGTCACCAGTTAGACTTACTAGTTTTAATGATTTGGGTTTTAAATGAAGGTCATTATATAATATCCTGTATTGCATGCAGATTATAAAGTTCCTGCCGGCTTTGCCTTTTAATTAAATTATTCTTTCAAGTGGAATATAGGAGTAGAAAAGTCCATCTTCTTTTTATATTGAGGAGACTCGATAGCCAAACTTTCCTGTTTTATTACTAATGAGCACTTAAAATAATGTTCTTGAATAAATATTGTGTCTGAAAGAATTATTTGTTTAATACATCTTTTTTCCCACCCAATTCAAACACCCATATTCTATAGATAATGTCATCCAACATATGGTTTACATGGATCATACTCTGTCTTACCCTTGATTTCAGACATCTCTGACACACAACTAAACAAACAAACAAAAAACCCAAGAGAGATAGATAGAGTTGTGGAGATATGGCAGTTTAGGATAGAAACATATGGCTTGACAGTGAATCTGTTAACACTCCAGAGAAATGAATAACCAGAAGTCTGAGGAAGAAGACAAGGAGACTGGTTTACTGGAGGAAGCAGAATAATGGGAGAAGTTTTGTGAGAAAAGGCCCTTTGCTCTGGGCAGGAAGACTTGTACCTTCTACCCAGCAGTGGAGCTCTCCAAGATGAGTATCCACTATGAGGAAAGAAGGGCACAGAGTCACTGACCGGTTGAAAGGAGAGCCTGAAGCTCAGTTCCTGGGTCAGAATCTGCCAGCTGACATGCTAGGACGCAGAGAGCCAACGGTGGCAGCCAACTTGACAGGGGCAGAGAGTATTTCTGGGCAATGGCAACAATGTTCCCAGCCCAGATTGGTTTATGATTGCTAGGGTCACCTCAGCTGACTGGGAGATCAAAAAGCCATTTATGGGTTAGAGAAAAATGACAATTCTCACATTGGAAAGTGAACACAAAAAGCTAAACAGGTAATCATAATACCAGGAACGATCCATCCAGGAAGTCACATTTCAGGGCCAAGGAGTTAAAAAGCCATCAAAAATAGATTCATCATCTTAGACGCTTCGAACTGAATCAGCCTTGACCGAAGGCTAAACAAAGCATTAGAAAAGTGCATTTCCGGGGCATAGAAAGTACAGCGGGGAAGTCCAGTCTTTCTTCTTTCTTATCTATTGCCACCTTGAACTGTGGCATAAATCTTGACCAGAAATGTCAGTAGATGACATCTGAGTGCTTTTAAAAATTTCCATTTCTGAAGATTAGTACTCTAACCTCTCTGGATGGTCTCTTCTATCTGGAATAATAAACAGTCGTTGGGTGGCATCTATAAGTCAGTGGTCTGATTAGACTATCAACTTGCAAAGTCCCTGCAACCCTTTTAACTAATATTATCTGCTAAACCTTAGGATTGACAATCTGAGCTTCAGGCTTGAAGGTGCATACTTCTGCATCCATTTGATGACAAATGATGCAGGGCCCCTTGTTTATTTGCTTGCTCTGAAATTTAATCCTGTTTTTCGGCACTCCTTTCTAGGTCTGATATAGAACTAATTGTTGGCAGATGTGGAAAGTATTTTGAGCCAAGGTACAGTATTTGTTTGCACTGTCTGGTTTTTCAGCCTTAACCAATACCAGGTCATAGCAGCTGGTTTTTATCAAATCTCTGTATACCATAGACCATCCACCTGACAAAACAAGATTTGCTCACATGACCTTCATTTGAAAGCCTTAAAATACAGAAATTCCACCAAAGTAATAGAGAAATTTTGTTGAAAAATTATAATCATGAAAATATAAATTAATGAATTGGCTTAAATTTGTGTTTATTTACATGTAAATGACTGTCTTATAGTATACAGGTAAAATATGTCCTTCAAAACATATTCATTAAGATTTATGGTCTTAGCTTATCATAAATTTTAAATTTAATTTTAGTCTAAAAATTATATTAAACCCTGATACTTTACGTAGCCATCACTCACAAAAGAAACCTTACCAACCACTTTTTATCCATAGCGAAAAAAAGTGATCCCACATCAAAACTGTAGTCAACAGCAAGTTGAATTCAGCACACTAATTTTGTATTAACATTCCTTTCTTTACTGACAGGGACTTCACTTTCCCCTTACATGCCAGAATCAGTATAGTGAATTATTTTCATGACCTTCCCCATTGTTTTAAATAAATAAAAGATTAGCATTTCGGTCTCCCTGTTTACATTAAACTACAAATTTCATAAGCCACAGTAGTGTTTGTGTTTTCAACTTTCATGCATTTTTCCCCATGGGTGCATGAGTTCATTTAATTTGTTTCAACTACCCCCCAAAATATTTTAAGAGCACTGCACTGTGGAGAACTATTTATTTGAAGTAGCTGTGGATAATTTGCAAATTCTATGATGATACAGCAGTCTTCACTAATGAAACAGAAAGGCTTTTATTCTGTAGTCTACCTGACACTGCAGGAAATAAAATCTCAAAAAGACCTAAGCTTTTATTAAAATGATTTTAGTTTTGGATTATATCTACTCCTTGGGTTGTAATGCATCTTACATGATGTGATTCAAAGGCAATTTTACCTGGTTTTTATACCATCTGTGCAATTACAAGATACTTTACAGTGCTGTAGAATGAAAGTTGTCTAAATCTGAAAGTCTTGCTAAACAATACATTTTTTGAAAAGCTATGTGGTTAGAAAAGCACAAAGGGAAGAAAATCTCACCTTCGGTTTTAAAAAATTTTGAAAATAAATTTATTTGAGAAAGTTTAAAACACCTTACAAGACCAAAAATAAGGTCAACACAAAATAAAACAGACAACTCTCTATTTGTTCAATGAGATCATCCAATTGAAGATTTTTTTTCAGTCAAATTGAATATATAAACACTTAGAGATATTGATGAAATAGTCAAATGTCTACTTACAATATTTTAAATAATTGCCTTAGTGACACACGTTTAGAATATTATATAAAGTAATAGAGAATATTGCTTTTTTCCACTCTTTAATGAAAAGTTTTATTCTATTTTTTCATATAGGTGTTTGACCTCAGTCTCTTAGTTATCAACAAAGAAACTTTTAAAGTTATCTAACACATTTTTCCAGAGACTGTAATTTTTATTTTCACCTATGGTTGTTTGCAATACAGCACATTTTTTATTCTTTTTATCAACTATCTGTGGACAGTATATCCCAAAAGACAGGAACCCATTAGCTTAACATTAGGACACATTTTCCATTGTTGTTTTGATCTCCAAACCATAAAGTACAGCATCATTTTTAAGTGATATTTAATAGGATTATTTATAACCAAATCCAACACCTATTGAGAAGTAAAGTTCAATTTCTGTTTCTGCTTTTGTAAAAATCCCATCGGTTAACCTCTAGGGTCATGCAAAGCAAGCATTGATTTAAACACTAATAAAATGACTTGTCAAATGGAACACTGATGTTCAAAATAAGTTAACTGGGAGAATACATATAACATGAGCTATTTTGTAAGAGCTCAAATGTAAAGCAACTAATTATTTCCTTTTGAAAGATAATGGGGAGATAGGAACCTCTTCTTATATTTAAGCATATGCAGTCCATTCTTCCTCCAAATTATTTAATTATCCAAGTGTTATTTTAAATTCCTAATCACCACCAAGACAATTTACTTCAACTTCTGTTTAAATATGTAACTATCTGGTAAATAGGTAATACATTCTTATATTCAATATTTATAAAGTATTGAAAATATACAATAAAGTCTCCCTTTTATCTCATCTGCCCCTTATCACAGTTCCCTGTCTTGAAAGCAGTCAATGTTAGCAATGTTTGTGAATCTTTCCAATGATATTTTATGAATCTATGAATATTATAGTTTAATAGTGTGACTCATATATTATTATATACTATTAACTATAATTAAATAATAGAAACTTAAACAGCTACTTACTGTTTTGTTTTCTTTCTAAGAAAAATATAAATGAAATTTGAAACAATTAATTTTCTAATATTTTTTCCTGCTGTGAGTATTACTTTAACTCCATGCTACACACTAATATTTTTGTATATGTCTTACTCATACTGGTTGATTCAATGAATAAATTTAAACCAGAACTCGATCAGTTATCTGTCACTATATAGAAACTGTTTATAAGAGTTTATTTGAAGATGTTTCTCTAATTAAAATGGTCTATGTGTGTCGAGAAAATGAAAAAAGGCAGTAAGTATGCTGTTCGTGTGTTGAACAAATAAGCAATTAAATTACCTATTCATTCTTTACACAGATAGCGTAATAACAGTACCATTTCAAAACATGTACACTTTGAAATCATATCTTCTTCTTATTACAAGAGTAATACATTTTTGCTGCAGGTATTTTAAGAAACACAGACATGAGCAAAGAAAATAGAAACCCCATACAACCCCACCCAACGTACACATTGCTCAGTGGTGAGCGAACATTGTGGTATGTCTCTGTTACTCCACTGTTTACTGGTTGACAGAGGTTTTGGTCCTGCTTCTTGTGCTCTAAGTAAATGCTACATTGATATCTTTAACAACTGCAGTGGAACCTCCGACTTACAAGCTGCACTCCCATATGCCATAGCTCTTCCTTAGTTCTCAGCAACAAAAACTTAAACGTGAAGGTTAAACTGCCCCCTTTTTTGCGATGCACCAACTCTGTACCTTGGAGCTCTTTCCCACTAGTAAGAGAGAGCTGAGCTTGTGTCCAGGACATCCAAATCACTGTGGGCTGCATCTTTCCTACTGATCTAGGACCAAAGCTGACTGGTCCTCCTGACCTAGTGAGCCCCTGGTTCTAATTCCATTCCAGTGGTGGGCTGGGACTGCCACTTCCTCAGCTGGCCCTCAGGTCCTTGCCAGTTCCTTTCACTTCTGAGTTTGGACCCTGCTTCTGAAATATTTCATGTAACCTTGGATAAATGTCTTTGTTTTATGACTTGTTCACTCACCTAATGCGGAGACATTTTGTCACTGTCTAGAATCCACATTTCCATGCCTTGCCAACTGATCTTGTGCTGGCAAGACTTTTTGATATTACCACACTTTGGACTGAATTTTTGCCTATTAATTTTTACTTGTGGTTTGAACTGTCCCAACCCTCTGTGTCTGCTGGATTTCCCCAATGCCTACTCTTAAGACGCTCAGCCAACTTCCTTTTGAATGGGAGCTTCTAAGAAGCATGGTATCCATGGCAGTAAAAAATACCAGAAAGTATCATGGTCCCTGCTTAGGTATTCACTGCCATGACCCATAGACACCTACACTGATCAGGCATGGAATGCAATTTATCCTAGAATTTAAACACGGCTTATGTGCATCACAGTTATTCTGTTTATTCTAATGCTGAAAGCTAATAACTCCAATTTTTGGCTTACTGTGGAGTGTTCCTATATGGTGCAAATGTTACACTCTCTGGTGCTATACCCCAAGGGACAATTGCAGAGTTTGAAAATTTAGCCCTCAAGGAAGATCCTGGTTTATAGAGGAAGAGGAATGACTTCTGGAGACAGAAGCATAAAACTCCTGAACTAAGGGATATACATTACGGATCTCTGTAAGATCATAATGGACAAATTCAAGAGGACAGTTGAGGGCCTGCTAAAGGAATTTCTCAACCATCTTGCTAAAGATGACATTAGGCACAGAGCCTCTGCTTGTATAGTTAGTCCATTGGGAATCGTCATAGCCTTTTCTCTAAGCCTGATCCCTTATATTTATTCTCTTCTTCTGTTTAAGTACCCTCCTCAGTCAGACCAATATTCCTGTTCTGTTTATTCTAGGCCTGATCTTACATTTTACCTCTTTCAGATAAATTCTGCCTATTACTTCTTTTGTGAGTAACTTCTTCCTAGCCATCCATAGCTAGAAATGTAGTTTATGCCTCCATCTGGTCGCATGGCTAAGTCTTAACCTAATTCATTGGCGCTGATTGCATGATTGTAACACCTGCATACTCCTCACATCAAGTCTGACTTGGCCAAAACTTCCTGGGCATTCAGGGTAGAGGAATGCCTTAATAGTCCTGGCTGTCTGTATTTGGAGGTAATTTAACCAATTGATGGCAATAAGTATATTGGAGAAAAAATAAAACTTTGTCAAAAATTTGAGTCTTTTTCTTTTAACACTATCATTTTGTTCAGAGATTCCTTAGTTTAAGTTTTTCCAAATTAATAATTCTCTTAGTCAACCGTATTAATGTTAATGCAGCAGGAGCCATAGCTGCCAGAATATGAAACAGTTATGTGAAACTAAGTTCTTCAGAAAAATCAGATATTTTGATTGTTTTTCATAAATATGTAGAGAGAGTGAGACTCGTGCTTTAAAAAAAATAAAATGTAGAGATGTTTTCATGGCAATCAATAGAAATTAAGAATTCTCAACTCTTTTATTTTTTTTCTCCTCTTTGATGAAATTCTGTTAGGTTGGAAGTTCCACTATGAATAAGAAGACATTCTGAGCATTCAGAGGACTGACCTACTAGATAATTTTTTCTTTTGCTGTTTGGTCCAGGGTCCATAAAAAATTGATGTTCTCTTCTCAGGTAACATGCTTATTTTTATCTACATGAAACTCATTGATCTCCCTCCAATTTGGTGTTAGCCTCTTCATTCCACTATCATTCCCGAGGTAACGAATGATATTTTCATAGGCATGGCTAGTAATCAATATAGACAAGCTCTGCTCATTGATCTGAGGAAGACCTTTGATCTGGAAAATCACCAATTATGGCTATTTAAAGTAGATTCAATTGGATTAGGGAGAACAAAAATGAACTATATCTGCAATATTCTTTAATAGTTTTAAAACCTAGAAAGACACAAAGTTAAATATAAGCCCTCTTTAAAGAATAAGGGTTAAATTTCATTCTTTCAATTTTAAATGAAGATTTTCTTGCACATTCTACTTTATCTCTGAATTTTTTATGGCTTTGTAATGTGATATTCTTATAAGGGACATCTCAGGTACAAAGTAATTGACGATTTGCAGTGAGTTTCTGACAACCTTCAAATCCTAATTAATAAAAATAGATTCAGCTTAAATATTGATATGCTAAGCATTAGTCTTATTTTAACTGAAAAAAGGTGGACTCCTGGTACCAGCAAATTAAGTCTTTAATAGTATGCAGGCTACCTGGTTGATTGATCGATTACATTTTCTAGTGGAATTTCTAGTTACTGTTATTTTCGGGCTATGACCAAATTTGAATTAGAAATGAGGATGTGGATTGTTTCTTGCGTTCTTGAGATGAATTATTCTCCAGAGTACAATCTATATTATTTAATGTGCAATAGTCTATATTGTTTCTGAAGACCATGAATCATGAAATATACTGAAGGAAAAGAGGTAGAGAGCTCAACTGTGCTTTTTCCTCTATCTGCTCTCTATATCCAGGGAGTCTTGAATTCTGGCGGAGATCTATAGTCCTAAAAGGCTGCTTAATTTGTGGTTAACAGCACAGGTTATGGAATAAAGGAATCTGGATTCAGATTCTAGCTCTATAATTTGCTAGCTGCATGACTTGAGAGAATATTTTTTCTAATTTCTTTATATGTAATAATAATAATACCTACCTTATAAGTGGAAGAAATTAGTACTTCATAACAATGACAATACTTAATAACTTAGTAATTCTTATTTGTTCAACATTACTATGTGATACAGAATGTTCTAAACACTTTTAATTATTCTAAACACAACAACCCTATGAATTAGGTACTCTTTTTCTTTCTGTTTTATAGATTAGGCAACAACCACAGAGGTTCTAAAGTTATCTGCTAAAAGTTACAGGCTGGTAAATGATTGAGTAAGTACTAAAATACAAATAATCTCATTTCAGAGTTTGCCCTCCTAACTACTGCAAGATTCATGCACAAAATTGTCTTGCATAGAAACTAGCACACAGTAAGCTCTCCATAAATGATATTGAACATTAACAAATATAAATAAAAAGTTCCCAAAATTCCGGGAACTACTCCAACTTTTTGATGTAAAGAAAAATATCATATCAAGGCTTAAAACAATAGCTTGTTTCTTTTGTGCAGGGTTTAGAGCCCTACAGAAAAGTCCACAGGCTTCTTTCCTTTCAATGCTTACTGTGGCCCAACCTGTAAGGTAGATTTTCAGCCTTTGATGCTCCTACCGACCTTCCATCAGTATCCACTTCTTTCTTTCTGACTTCTTTACCTCCAAAATATCACCTTGTTTCCCATCTCTGCCATTGGCTACATATCAGATTATTTTTCAGCAAGTGTTAGAGGATATATGTTTGGTTTTTATCCTCAGCATTCATTCATCTTTTTGGAGAAACCTTGACCAAACTCTCTTCTTAGAGAATGTTCTCTCACCCTCTCCTAGTCTTTGGGATGCTCTGGTGGGGTTGACTTCCCTTCAAGCTCCAGGGTTTAGCATGTGACATATCAAAGCAGACACATTCCATGGGCCAGTGAGAGGTTCAGGAATGGGTATGTGAACCAATCACAGCCAATGAGATTTTCCTGCAATACCAGAAAAAAATCAATTTGTTTTTCTTTTATGTTATCCTTGAAGTTGTGAAGATATAAAATCTGTAGCTGCTTTGTCACTGTGAAACCATCATACACATGCCTTTCTGAGAAGTAGAGTAGATACTTTGGATCCTGTCGGTGTCCTTTAGGTCTCTGCCTCAAGCTGTGCTTCCAGTCAGTTCTCCTTTAGAGGTTTCCATTATGTGATACAATAAGTTCTTTTGCTTAAGCCAGTTGGGTTAAAATTTCTTTTACTGACAACTGGAAGAGTTTTAATTGAGGCAGTTTCTTTATGCTCAAAAATAATATTTTTAACACTCAAATATTGAAGCTATAATATTGGTATATTAGTAGTGGATTTGGATAGTTTTGATCACTACAAGTTGGAGTCCTATAGGCTAATTGTGTAGGTAGTGATAACAGGTAATAAAATTATTGAATCCTTCCTTCACTATACTTTTAACCCAGAACCCCTCTCAAGAATTTCTTCATATCAATAAGTAGTTCCTAGAGGCTTCTGCGTAGCTTCTAGCTGTGGTTCCCCAGGGGTTCAAGTAGTAGTGAAAGCAGCACACTTTTATCCTTGGAGATTTTATATCCTGCTCATTCCCAGGGCTGACACTTGTATGCTAGTATCTTTCAAGTATATTAAATGTTCCTCTTGATGCTACAGGCCACCTATTATCTAGAAAACTTCATGCCTTTAAACCAAGACAGTTTTCTTCCTGGCTATATTCCCTGGGCCTGGAGTACAGAATGATTTAGAAAATCTGCAGCTGCTTTAGGACATAGGCAGATGCAGAAAAACAATAAAGTCAGGAGTCCAATAACAGAGGATCAGAGACCCTGGCCTTGTTAGTCACACTGAAGAGAAAAGAAAAGCATACAAAATTTGACAATGATGTTTTTCGCACATGGCAAAATGTCAGGACTCTGCCAGAGCTGTTTGTTGTCACCCCTTCAAAAGCCCTCTCAGTATCTCACCCCTGCTCCTGTCCCTGTGCCGACCCCACTTATCAGAGCACTATCTCTGGTCTCCCTAACATATGAAATTTACATTGTATTGCCAAATATATGCCCAACAGTAACTTTTAAGAACATAGACAATTTACTAACTATAAAGGGAAACCTCAGCCGTCTGGGCAGATAGAGAAGCTACATAATGACCTAAAGTCATTATATAGGGAGATAATCAAAAGTAAGATGGAAATTATATATAGCCACAGTGAAAAACTGCTTCACACCTGGGGAATACTGAGCAAAAAGGGCCAACCCCTGAGAGACCAGTTCCCAAATAGGGCTTTCTATAAGCAATATGCAATTATAATAGATTCTTTTAAGTTAAGGTTAAGATTGGGGTTAGGGTTAGTGGTATTCTTTCTAAATCTCAGATGTGTGGCTCTTTTTAGTAGCATACTCAAACATTTTAGCTTGCCGCACAATTTCCTTCCCAATTATGGTCTAAGCTACTTTGTCAGCATCATGAATATTTTCTTCCATATACCTTTCTGCCTTGCCAATGTGTTTTTGTCACTTCTCCATGTCGTGCACGTACAAAGCTCCAAGCCTTCACCTGCTATGCCAGGCACAACTGGTGATCTTCACAGTTACAACTTCCTGCATCCTTGTTAGCAGAATGCTGATTCACTCAGGAGCCAGGAAGGGAGACGTTTCATTGGAGGCTATGCCTTCTCAGGCCCCAGGGCATCTATTATCCCAAACCAACCATTACAATCCCTTTCTTTCATCAATGATGGATTTAGAAATGGGAATATAATTACGACCACTGTAGCAAGAGGAGAGCGTTTTCCTGGAGTTTCTAAGTTATTTTGATTTTTAAAAAGAGACACAGAAGGGGACATGTGCTTTCTTTCTTCCAGCCATTGGATATTATTGTACAGGTACATGATGCTTGGAGATACTTAACCATCTTGCCACCATGAAAAAAGTCAAGCAAAGGCTAAAAGGCAACTTACTGAGGACTTCAGAAGAAAGAGATGAGGAGAAACTAGGTTCTTGCTGACAGCACTGGGTTAATAAATTATCACCTTGGAACTGCTCAATCACTGGATTTTTGATTCTGTGAGTGCAATGGACATTGGTCTTCCCTTGTGATTATTCAACAATTTCCATACTCTTTCCATGCTAGGACATTCTCCTCCTTATTAGGGAGAGCCAGTCATACATCATAAAAGCCAAAACTGCTAGATGCTCAGTTTCCCATTTTCTCTTGCAGCTTGGACATGAAAATGCAAGCTAGACTGTCCCAGACTTTTACCAGGAGTCAGTGACATGAAGTACCAGGAACAATGAGGAAGCACTTCAAGTGGAGGTATTGAAATCAGCAGTTTCTACAATCGCCTTCCAGAGGCAGCTGAGTAGCACTGTTAGAAGCATTACCCCAGGTTTAGCTTCAGTGACGCCACTGGTGAGCGACATGCTGTACATGCTCGGGGATGATGACAATGGTGTCTTCATGAGACTGGCTTTATGAGATGGTCACAGTTTTGTCCTTGACTATAGAACCTCCAAACCTATTTGTCTGATCATTTCAGGGATTTTGAGAACTATCCATCTGAGAATTTTTTTTTCCTCAAATCCACTGGAGTTGATTTCTGTTACTCACACCTAAGAACCTTGAGTGATAGAGATAATAAAGTTTAATTTTTTCAATTGTTTTGTATTGTCAAGCAATTGACTTTCTATTTTTTGCAGCTTAAAGAATTCTTACAGATGCATACATTCCGTTCCTTTGGCTTGAGATTCCCTTCTCCATCCTTGTCAACATAACAAAGGGGTTAGTTGTTGTACAAAATATTGGGTCTGTTGCAAGTATATTTAAGAAATATTATTTAAATAAACAAAGTTAAATGGATTTTCTTACTACAGACCTTCTCAGACATAAAATTCCTTAGGAAGGTACCTCTTTGAAAAATGACATATCATCCTTGTAAGCTCAACAAATTAGTGTTTCTTCCAGAGTTAAATGGATGACTGTTTCTTTGGTGAAGTACTAGAAGAGGCTATCAACTGTGAGCAGTGTAATACACATTTTTAAAAAATTGATCACATTCAGCAGAGCAAGATCACAAGGTTTCAGTATGAGAAATTCCAAAACTGAAGACCTAAAAGAAATTAATTTCTGTCTTTTATATGCTGTATCTGGGGCACATGTTCATTGAGTTTGAGTGATGGGCAGAATCAGCTGTATTATGCAAAGTGTTTCTCACTCTTTCTCTTTATACCTCTCTCTTCATCCTTCCTGTTTCTCTCCTTAAAACACCATCACATGACAGCGAATAATGACTATCCATGTGGGGCAGAAGCAAAACAAATTCTCTTGGTGTTATTTTAATCAAAGACTTTTTGGCAGGTTTAAATGTGGGAAGAGGCGGTGGGGGTCTATACTGTGAGGCTACCTCAGTGCCAGGAGGTCTTTCCATCAGAGAAAAAAAAAGGGGGGGTGGAAATCTGGTCCCCATATTTTCATTGCAGCCTTACTTATAACAAATCTATTGATTGGTGGGTTTTTTTATGCTAAGTGCTGGAGGCTTTATATATTATAAATACCAGAAGTTTCTTGGGATATGGGTGCCTGCGGAGGGAAAAAGAGGACACTTGGAAAAACCATGGTGAATCAGGAGGCTTGGCAGCCCTGATGTTAAAACTCTCTTATTTACTATCTCATCTTGAGTCAGAAATAGATAGTGTACAAATGGTTTCATCCATGAGGTGGGTCGGTGTAATTTTCATTGGATATTTATTTATTTATTTTTTAAGACAGAATCTTGCTCTGTCACCTAGGCTAGAGTGCAGTGGTGTCATCATAGCTCACTGCAACCTCAAATTCCTGGGCTCAAGCGATTCTCCTGCCTCAGCCTCCTGAGTAGCTGGTACAACAGGTGTGGGCCACCACGCCTGGTTGATTGTTCTGTTTTTAGTAGTGATGGGATCTCGAGCTTGCTGAGGCTGGTCTTGAACTCCAGACCTCAAGAGATCCTCCTACCTCAGCCTCTCAGAGTGCTAGGATTACAGATGTGAGGCACCATGCCCAGCCGGTTCTGACTTTTTAGTGCTTTTTCTTGCTTTTACTTTTTGAAGGTAATGATGTTTTTTACTCAGCGTTTATTCAGAGCCAGAAATCCCAAATTTATTAATTAATATCTCAACAAGCATAAATCTCTAGTATCTACAAGGCACATGCTGTTGAAGTTATCAAGAATCAGTAGACAGAATTCAGAATTTCTGCATGAGAAACAAACTTTCTACTTTTGGTAGCAAAAAAAAATCGATTATTAATTTCTGCACACAGATGGTCACCAGGTTTACTTAAGCGATGGTATCTTATACAGTGATTCTAATATATTTCTTGACACTGTGCAAGGGTTATTTATTATAACTTTCTTTCACAATCTTATCTAACTAAGACTAAATGCTCCTGGTTATAACATGTCTTTAATGAGTTCTTTTATTTTATTCTAATTTTGAGACACTGCTCTCCCTGACTTAACCTAGGGCTAAAATTGAGTATCAAAATCCCACTGTGGTTTCTGGTTCATCAGAAAACACACTGAGCTTCCCCAAAAGGCTTATTTCTCTACTTTTATAACAGAGAAGTGAGTCAATCCAGGAAAAGTAATGGTTGCTGGTCTCCTTTAATTATTAGAACGCAGAGACTAGGTTTGACAATGACACTGTGAGACTGATAGAACACTAAAGGTCTAAGGGTGACGATTTGCTGCACAGGGAAAAAGACAACATTTGCAATCCTCTTCACCATTTTGATCCACTGCTCTTTTTCCTTGACTCACAATTCGAGCTCAGACTCTTCTTGTTAGTAGTGCATGCTTTCCTGACACAGAGGTGCTCTATTTGTCTTATCCTAGTCTTTTTTCTATATTGTGATGCAGAGTAGCCCTGGTCATGTGGCTTAGAAGCCATGTGGCATAGTCACCATGTTCTGAAGCTTTTATCTGGTATTTTCTGACAAAAGATGGCACAAAAGAGCCACTGGGTAACTCTGCTAACTTTTTCTCTCCTTCATTGGATTCAGCTCATTGTGCTACAAAAATGATCTTGTAAAATATATTTCTCCAAATTCAGAACAATACATTTCTTGCATATGGGGAACTCCTTTTGAAATCCATAGGAGCCTTACATCTATAAAATGAACAGTGCTCGGGACCACCTTGCCCCTATTTTTTCCCTTTATGGATTATTGCAATTTCAAAGTGTTGCCCATAGTTGTAAATTAGGATACTTATTAATCTTTGCAGGAGAACTATAATTTCTTGCTAAATGTATGTTATAGTTATTAATATAGCAATGATAATTATTAGTAAAACTGAGGTTTAGAATTTTATCCACTTTTTTCTAAAATAAGTTCTTTTATTCTTTATTATCTAGGAAAAGACCAGAAAAAATGGTAAATACAGTCACGTGCAATGAAGAAAAGATCTTGCCTTCTTTTAGAGCTACATTGATTTAAAATGCATCATTGACAATATCACCATCATTCAAAGTACTGTACTTTATTCCAGTGGCAGATACTATTTGCAAATGCAGAGCTCATCAGAGAGGGCTTCTTTTTTTTTTCTTTCAGTCTCACAAAACTCTTCTGTTCCATTAAAACAAAGAATTAGAAAAATTATTAAAAAAACAACCTGAAGCTGCCTCTTTTGTTCTTTAACATACAGTACTTCTATTGAAGATTTCAAATGGAATTTATTCATTTGTCAGATGCATGAGATTGGACTGTTCCCATTTTGAAAAGTTATGTATTCTTCATTAGTCTTCTGCCCATAGTTCTGAATGTTTTAACTGCTATGTTGCTTAGGCTATATTGGATGGTATCTGATCAAAGCAGCTCTAATTCAAACCTTTCTCACCCTGGGGCTGCTTTCAAGATGACCTAGTATCTTTAACCTAGGCCAAAGGATTTTTGCTTTTCCTTTTGTGCTGTTTATTTATGTAAGTTCAATAAAAATAAAAGAAACACAGAGATGGGTTCCTTGAAATAAAACAGCTATGATGTTAGAAAGCATATATTTATAAAATATTCCTTTTGATTCTAAAAAATTTATGAAAACTTAAATATAATTTATACATATAAAAAACACATGCATAATAAAGGTACATGACTTATATATTATATTGTATACTTCAGAGAAGTAGGAAACAATATAGTGCACCCTTATTTAACATTTTAATGAAAAAGAATAAGCAATTACTTTATTACATGAAAATAGCATCATCTAGTGCAGGGACTGGAAAATAAGGCCCATAGGCCTGCTACCCATTTTTGTAAATGCAATTTTATTAGAACACAACTGTGTCTGTTCATTTATATATTGTTTACGGCTACATTTACCTACAATGACAGAGTCGAATAGTTGAAACAGAGATCATGGAGCCCACAAGGCCTAAAATATTTTCTGCCTGAACATTTAAGGAAAAACTTTGCTGACCTCTGATCTAGCACATATATTGGTAAACCAATACTCCCAAAATTTAGACGTTGAATGTGGTAGCTGTCGTATTTTCTAAGAGCAAATTAGAAATATGTTTTATATTCAGATAACCAGGTATAACACTTAACAATTGGAACCAATACATACAAAGGAAAGAAAATTATACCTCAAAATGCTTAGCATCAGTTGTATAAACTTCTGGCACTTGAGCTGTACTATTGGAAAATTTCCATTAGACACTGAAGGGGCCATTCATCGTCTCTGCAAAAGTTCTAACCTCATACGGCGGAGAGCAGACAGTGTCAGCCGCTGTGGCACACCACCTACACTTTATTCTACCACAGGGCAGCAACAAGACCTGTGTCCGCTAACAGGATTCTACAAACTGCTCTTTCATAAACTTCTGTCATTCTCTAGAGTGACAGGGAAATGTGAGTAAATTTTTCAGTTATACCGAAATATTGTTTTCCAATCTTGTTTTGATTCTATATTCATGCTACAGTGTTTGTTTATTTTAAATTTTTAATTCATCGAGAGTTGTATACAGTGCCGTTAAAATAATCTTTTCATATTTAGCTTTCCTGTAAATAGTGACTTCACTCTTGAGAAACTGGTTCCATTAATCATGATTTTACATTTGCTTTTCTGTCACTGATTGAAATATAACCATTCATTATTTCCATCGCCTTTCATCCGGCGTTTTGGACTTTATTGTTTGGAATTATTTGGATGTATTTCTATCCTAATAGCCATTGATCTTCATATAGTCTATTTAATATCTGTTGACAAACACAATTGTTCTTTTTCAAAAGAAATCCTCCTTCTATTAGGCATCTATGTCACCAATGAGAGCATAAATATTGCAAAAATATGATATTGATATTTTCAATATGTAACAGGCTGCTTTGGTTAAAGATTCAATCTCTATGTTTCTTTGACCTCATAACCTTTTACCTCAACTTTCAGCCTGTGTCCCATTTAAAAATGTAAATATTATTAGTGCATATAGGAAAGATCACCTCTGTTTGAAAATTGCATATAAATAACTCCAGAGGACTGGAAAAAGGCTTAGGCTAGAATCATTGCATAAGGATTAGATCTGTATTACATTAACTACAGAAAGAGGTAATTTTATATATTAACATGTAAAGAGCTAGTGAGAAGATTTGAGCTAAAATTTATAAACAACACAGGTGTGAGCCAGTAAATGACATTCATGTTGAAATATCTTTTCTCCACTGTTGTCTCTCTGAATTTTAAGCATCTTACTAGTTATTAACCATCAATACAGTCGAGTGATTAAAACAAAATGAAGATTTTGCATCTGCTATGGAATACTGAGAAATCTGACCATTTGAGTCCAGGGGTCTAATTTCCATCCTGTTACATATCTCCTGAAATGACCAAAGGAATATAAAAATAGACACTAATATGCATCAGTTAAAAGACCAGAGAAGGGTTATCATTTCCGTTGTCAGAAATAGCAAAGTATTTCTGCTAGATTTACAGCAGAAGAAATGACAAGGCATTGAAGGCTGGTTCAAAATTTCCCTCTGGAGCAAGCGGCTCAGACTCTCAGGAAGTAATCAGAGGATGGTCTGGCAGACCACTGACACCTCTTTAATTGGAAGCATGAACACGGGAGGCAAGGAGAATCTGTGGGGCAAAGGGGAGTTTAAATTTGGTGGCACTTTTACTGCTGCAGATAAAGAGCATTTCCAATCAATTGCTTGGGGAAGGCCCCCAAATTTTGCTTTCCCTACAGAAATAATAATAATAGTCACATTTTTTAGAGAGATTACTATGTGCCAGCTGCTTTTCTAAATGCTTAACGTGAATTATCATACTTAATGCTCCTATTGACCCTGGAAGATAGGTATAGTTATTAAATCAATTTCATAGGTAGGTGAACTAAGGTGTGGAAAGCTTACGTAACTTATCCAAGGTTAGATAATAAGTGAAGGAACTAAGATTTACATCCTGGCAACCTGACTCAAAATCACTCTCTCAGAAGCCCCTAGAAAATCAGCAGTGTCACCAGCTATGCTGCCTTCTTGACAATACACAAGGAATTCAGCTGAGTATGGTATGTCTAGGTTTGTCAGATGTAGCAAACGAAGTATAGGATGCTCAGTTACATTTGCATTTCAAGTAAACAATATTTTTTTTTACTCTAATTGCATTGTCCTGTGCAAAATTTGGCACTTACTTAAGCTAAAAATCTAATCGTCATTTATCCAAAATTAAAATTTAACTGGGCATTTTGTATTTTATCTGCCCACTCTAGGCTTTACTCCCTAGTGACAAGGAGGCAGCCAGGCCAGAAGGAGACACAGCTGTAACCTCACAACACACCTGACCCGCACCTGGGTAGAAAAATCTGCGCACTTTCCCCTGGTTCGCCAGCCTCGCCAAATACGGAAGAAATTGTACAGAGAACTACTTCCTCTGCTGGGAAAGTTCTGGATTTGAGCCTGCCCTTTGCTTTTCTCAGGAGCTAGGTTTCTACATTGCTAATGTAAATTTGCATTGTCCACCCCTCCAGCTGTATACCTCAAAGCAGAAATCAGAGACCAACTGAGGAAATAATGCAGGGACCTAAACCAAAAAACCGTGTTTATGAGCACACCCTCAGCCTGAATTTCTCTCTCTTCTTTCAAGAATAAGTGAATAAATAAAAACCCAAGTGAAGACTGTAAAGGGATTCAAGTACGTGAGAGAAAGCATCCATTAGGAAATATCTACTTTTATTTTGTAAAAAAGTCTAGAGAAAGTAGAAGTAAACATTTGACAGTGTCTACTTTAGACTATCAAAAATCCAATAAAACCAAGTATTAATTGATCACCAATTGTGAGTGTGGCATGCTCTGGTGATATAGACTGAAACAAATGTCCTGCCATCAAAGAAATTTTTGTAAAACAAATTTTAGCAAAATAAATGCAATAATAGGTATTGACAAGTGTTGTGCAACGAATGAATAAATAAATAAGTCCAACCAAGAAAAGAGAGAAAGAATAACTCTTTGTGTAGGAAGGAGCTGTGGATAGGAAGAATTGGCACTCTATATCCATTCCAACTTCCAGTATTGTGCATTGAGCTGTTGTTAGATAGAAAGCCAAAAACAACATTTCCCAGACTCTTTTGCACCTTAAATTCAAGGTGTCTTGATGGCATCAGGTGATATTCAAAGGCATAAATGTGCCAGGTGCCTTACTTCTACTGCCGGCAAGCCCATAGGAGAGATATGTAGTGTTTTTGCAGAAGCATCAGTAGACACCTTAGTGTCTGGACAATCTTTGTGAATGCTGAGAGGCAGGATGTGGTGCATTCATTTTATTCAGGCCTTCCAACAGTTCTAAGAGCCACTCAAGACTCCGTAATAAATTCCTTTGGCTTTTACTACCTGGAGTGCTATTCCATTCTCCAGTCTGTACTGTGATGGATGCAGTCACTCTCACAGGAAACAGTCTGACATGATTGGTTTCCTGAGCTAGTTGAATTTGAAGGGAGTGATATTCTTGTGAGTCTTGGAAAGTGGACACACAGTGACAAAGAGTTACTTAAATCATCACCATCATCAAGGGAAAATATAAGTCTCCATATCTTGTTGAGGGCACACAGCAACCTAAAGCAAAATTGCCAGACTGGCCCAGCCAGCAGCTTGGGACAGGTTCATTCCATTGGATACCTCCTTGTCAAAGAAGAGGAAGTGAGTTTACCGATTAGAATAGAACTTACTTTGGATATGCATTTGCTTTGGCTGCCTACTTTGTAGAGCAACATTTTTTGACTTATTGAATAGTTTATTATTTTAATCATGGTGTATTACCAAACAACACAACTCCTGAGCAACCCATGAAGTTCATTATATAAAAGAAATAGGTGCAAAAGTGGGCTAACTCCTAGGGGATTCATTATTCTTAGCATGTACTCAAAAACAATGTGCTTTTTATAAACATAGAATAGACTATTGAAAACTGTAAGTCGATACCTTGCTAAGTTAGAATGTTTTCCTGCAGGATGGTAGATACTTTGAGCCAACAATTGGTGTGCAGTCCTTCTGCTCTTATAAATGGGACACTCTGGTCTAGGCACCAGGATAAAGTGTTATGTACTCTGCCTTAGGACACCTAATAATCCAATCACAATGTTTTTGTTTCCAATTTCTGTGATTTTGCTTCTGTTGCTTTAGAGGTCTTGGTACTCAAGGGAGGGATGCTTCCACCAGGAACACATCAGTGGTTCTTGGAATGGAAGTGACTGCCATCTTTTAATATTGGGCTACTCATGTCACTGGACCAACAGGAAGAAAAGAGGATTTTTACGTTTTCTGGGGTAATTGATCCTGATTATTAAGGGGAAACAGGGTTGTTGTTATCGTGTGAATCAGGAAAAAGCGCATCTACAATTTAGGAAATCCTTTAAAACACAGCCCAGCTCCACCATGTCCAATTCTAGAACTTAATAGGATAGCAGGCCGGATTAACAAATGTTCCAGGGATGAAGGCTTAGGCCATTCAACTTAGTAAAAATCCCAGCTCATTTGATAAGCTGCTCAAAAGCAAACCTGGAAAGGGTTTCGGAAGGAAGGGAGTTATAAATAATAATTATTATCCCATGATCGAGTGCAGAACTAAGGATAAAACAGCTACTCATATTGTGTCCTTGTGTACTTGTACCTATAACATTTTTGTTAAGCAATTATTTTCTCCTGCCATTTTGCATAGAGTGTGTTGGCATTAGATGACTTTTCAATTCTGTCTGTAAATTAAAAAATACCAAAATAAGACTATGATTAGTCATAAGGAGAAATGATGACCTATCTGCGGATGTGATGACTAATGGGATTTTAGCCTTTCCTTTTTATAGAGAAGATGAAAGCATATTCATTTGCACATCAAAAACTATGTTATTGCTGCTCTTTGCTGTCATCTGAAAGATTAAGATTGGAAAGAAGCATGGTATGAGGTTGAGTATTCAAAGTGGTAGATTAAGACAGATCTGGTGGCTGAGTACTCAACAGCCATGTAAATTTCTGTCAAGGTGGCTTTTGATATTGCAGATACTAGGTAACTAAAAACCACATTTTAATTCCAGACCCCACTGCAACTAAGTTTCTAGATATGAATAAAAGTCTACTACCCAAATACACTCTAATGAGATTTGGAAGATGGAAGAGAAGCAAAAGATTTTTCTATCTCTACTGGCAATCATGGTCAAAGAGGCACGTGCTTTCTTTTCTGCTGTACCATTAGCAGAGATCCTAGTGCCTGGTCACTGGATTTGTGGATGTCAGGCAGAATGTGTAGCATCTGTTTTGCTGTATCAATTGCAACAGACATAGCATTGTTTGAAGCTGGTGCCACGGTGAGGCAATTTTCTGATGGTGTTGCCTTACTGATTGATCAGAGTGTTAATAGTTTCTGGATTCTTGTAGTGGCAGCAAGATTCTGGAGCTTACAGTAGCCATGTTTCACTGGAAGATGGTTTTCTCATCACAGAGAAAGTATCACATCTCCGGTGTGTCTATGGGAGTTATTCTTGAAATTTCAACTATAATTTGTGACAATTCTGTAAGCCATGCACCAGTGAATTCTGTTTTCTATGACAAAAATCTAAACATACAGAAGAACTGATATCAGAAATTGAGATGAGAAGAACAAGAACAGACAGGGAAAAGACATGTAGAGAAAAATCTAAATTGTAAGGTTAAAAATGAAATTTAAAAATTTAAATTTACATTAAACACGATAAGGATCAGCATGAAGATTGCAGAGAACTAAATAGTGATGTGACAGACAAATTTAGGAAGCCCTCCAGAACACAGGGAAAAGACTAATAGATAAAGACAATAAAATGATGTAATAGACTTGGATGGCATGAGATATTGAATGTGTGGATAATAGGTATTACATAAGGAGAAATCAGAATTAAAGAGACACAGTAATTATAACTGGGTTGATGGGGCAAACAAAAAGAAAGTAAACTTAATTCATAAAACCACAGGTCTACATGTAGGGAACACAAAGTCTCCTCTAAAGTTTCAGATAAAATTTCCAGATGACATGTTTGAATTTGAAGATAAACAGAAATTATACAAACTTCTAGGTCCAAACAAAAACAATCTCTCAAGCACTAGCTTACATAAAAAGAGAGAAGCAAAGTCTTTTTGCTCTCTAACATTCAGTAACAGAGTATGATGAAATAATGTGTACAAAACTTTGAGGGAAAAAATTTTATAAACCAAGAACTATAAACCTAGCCAAACTGTGTGAAGGCAATAGGAGTTTGTGCTGTGCAAGAACTCAGATGTATACCACCCATGGAATCTTCCCCAAAGCAAGTATATAATAACCAGTGGCAGCAACCTAGATGAATCAGAGTAAATAAATGAATGCTATGGTAGGTAACATAAAAAGATGGGAAAACTGGCTACACAATAGAAATTAAATTTGAAATAAAAATTAAAATCTTAAATGCTTCTTGAAAGTGAAGCTAAATAAGGAAAAAATAGTATTTTAATTTTAATAAATTTTGTTTTTATGTATCCATAGAGCATTTCTTAAATGGGCCATGTGTTAGGACATAAAGTTAGTTCAATATGTTCCCCAAAACACCCTTCATTAGATCATACTACCATAATTTAAAAACCAACTAATTTGACATAAAAAGAGAAAAAAATACTCCCAAATAGCTTTTTATGTAGAAAGAAAATTAAAACTTCAATTATATAATATTTAGGAAAAATCAAAATGAAAATACTGCAAACTAAAACATATGTGACTAATAATATAAGGAAAAGCAAATTCATCACTTTAAAAGCTTTAGTTATTGAGCAAGAAAAATAAAGTACATAAACTGAACATTTTTTCCAGAAGTTATTTATGTTAAATAAAATCAAAGCTAAAGAAAACAGAAGAACTGAGGTAAAACATATAAAAGCAAAAAATACAAATTAACAAATGAAAAAACAGTAGAATTGATATCTACAAATTGGCTCTGAAATATGATTATTTTAATCAAATGAGGATAATACAAATCTGATTGAAAAAGTAAAAACCTAAGATAATACAGAGTATAGTCCCATTCTGACAAATGTGGAAATTTCTAAATGAATGATTTCCAAGAAAAGAAGCCTCCAAAAGTAATGCAAAGATTTGAACAAATGAGCAACAATGGAAAAATATTTTTTTAAAAACTCTTAAAGTTTTGATATAAAATTGTATGGCTGAATATTCTGTAATATTTAGGGGATTGGAAAAAATTTCCAAAATTGCATATATTATTCCACAAAACACCGTAAGATGGAAATATAGCAATTAACTCTACCAATCTAGCATACTCTTGATATCAAAACCTAAGAAAGCAAATCTAATGAAAACTAAGGAAAAACTTAATTTATGAATAAAAAAACATAAATTTTAATAGAATTGAACAGTGTATTATCAGGTATTTCAAATCAATTTAATCACATTTTTATCAAATAGTATTCATGAATACATGTTTATCAATTATTATGTATAGGTTATTAAGTATGGGATGTCCAATTTCCTTAAATATTAAGTTTGACAGTTAATATGTATGTCATTTCACTTTGACACTTCTTGTTTTATTTTGACTGTAAAAGTACATTCTCATTTTTTCAAATGCGTGTCTTGACTCATGGTTATCTTTCAATTTTTTTAGAACAATTTTTGTACAACCATAGATAAGTCAAAAATTAGTATTATTTTCAAATATGAGTTCCATCATAAAACCAATGCAAAACAGACAGCTCAAAATGTCAACAAACTGTTTGGAAAGGATGTAACTAATGAACACATAGTACATTGATGGTTTAAAAT